>SZWC01037571.1:0-12055 GCA_023375785.1 Penium margaritaceum
ATATCTATATCTACATCTATATCCATATCTATATCGATATCTATATCTATATCTATATCTATATTTATATCTATATCTATCTCTATCTCTATATCTATATCTATATCTATATCTATATCTATATCTACATCTATATCTATATCTATATCGATATCTATATATGTATCTATATCTATATCTATATCTATATCTATATCTATATCTATATCTTTATCTATATCTATATCTATATCTATATCTATATCTATATCTATATCTATATCTATATCTATATCTACATCTATATCTATATCTATATCGATATCTATATCTATATCTATATCGATATCTATATCTATATCTATATCGATATCTATATCTATATCTATATCGATATCTATATCTATATCTATATCGATATCTATATCTATATCTATATCGATATCTATATCTATATCTATATCGATATCTATATCTATATCTATATCGATATCTATATCTATATCTATATCGATATCTATATCTATATCTATATCGATATCTATATCTATATCTATATCGATATCTATATCTATATCTATATCGATATCTATATCTATATCTATATCGATATCTATATCTATATCTATATCGATATCTATATCTATATCTATATCGATATCTATATCTATATCTATATCGATATCTATATCTATATCTATATCGATATCTATATCTATATCTATATCGATATCTATATCTATATCTATATCGATATCTATATCTATATCTATATCGATATCTATATCTATATCTATATCGATATCTATATCTATATCTATATCGATATCTATATCTATATCTATATCGATATCTATATCTATATCTATATCGATATCTATATCTATATCTATATCGATATCTATATCTATATCTATATCGATATCTATATCTATATCTATATCGATATCTATATCTATATCTATATCGATATCTATATCTATATCTATATCGATATCTATATCTATATCTATATCGATATCTATATCTATATCTATATCGATATCTATATCTATATCTATATCGATATCTATATCTATATCTATATCGATATCTATATCTATATCTATATCGATATCTATATCTATATCTATATCGATATCTATATCTATATCTATATCGATATCTATATCTATATCTATATCGATATCTATATCTATATCTATATCGATATCTATATCTATATCTACATCTATATCTATATCTATATCTATATCTATATCTATATCCATATCTATATCTATATCTATATCTATATCTATATCTATATCTATATCTATATCTATATCTATATCTATATCTAGACTATGTATATGTCTATATCTATGAGTAGGTATATACATATATGCATGCATTTGTATCTATGTTGATATCTTATTCTGAATGTATACCTATGTCTATGTATGTGTATGTATACACATCAATACATATATGTTGATCTTTGTTTACACATATCATTTTATTGTTCCATTTCCACATACACATAAATATCTTCTTGTGTTTCTTATATCTTTGTTTACATCTACATTGATAATGATTGTTTATCATGCTCTGTGATATGTTTTATATACATTCTAAACAGTTCCAAACTTGGCTTTTTTTTTAATAATTTTATCTTCATAACACAATCATGAAGATGATGTATTGATTTTATTGAATGTTTTCACCTCGCTTTTACTCTTTTTAATACTTCTGCTAGTAAGTTAAGTATTCCTCATTCAATTAAAAAATTCCAATCTTTTCATGATTCATTTTACTTTTTTTGAGAGAATCGTGATGTTGTATTCATTTTTTCCCTCCCGAATGTAGCTTTCTTAGCATTCTTCTCCGTGATTATTGTCAAATGTCGACTTACTGTTTTTCAATGTCAAATGTTGACTTATTGTGTACTCAGTGCCTTCGAGAATACTTCATTAGTGTAACATGGGACGCTTTTGTATTTAACTCATTGTGTTTCAGATGATAGAGGACTAATGTGTTTGCGGCTTTGCCATTTCTGTTCGAATGCGAACGACTGTTTGCAACATAGTTGGATCGAGAAAGCGGTTGCGATCAGTAGAATGGTTTTTATTCGTGTTCGAGCATCATGTTTTCTTGTGTTCTTGATGATTGCCCCTTTGAAGTCGTCATGTACGCGCGCAGTTCTTTAGTATGTAGGCCACGTCTGGTTGCATCCCAATAAGATCTTCGAATAACTATTGGGCCGCCTCACCTTCCCATTAGGGCTTCACGTCTGGATGTCGTACTCGACAAGTTCCCAAGGTTGTATGCACTCGGGTTTGCAAAGGTTTTGCTCATGTTTTCGAATATTGGGGCCCACCTGTGAAATTTTTTCCGACATCGGACGACTAAGCTGTAGGCCTTCCGGATAAGGGGAGTTCGCACATGCCTGCGTTGGATGCCTTCCGGATAGGCTTCTGACGGCGCAGTCGTCAGATGGCCACCCCCCTTAATCGTCGCCGTTCATGCAACCAACACACTTTCGGTGAGTGGCTTCTTCGATGGCGATCGAGTTATGGCGGGCTAGGGTTTTGTGCTCAATCACGTGACCGTGCTGCCCCCGTGCTACCGACGGCCCACCCGCGCCTTACGACGCCTCTCTGTCGCCATGACATCAATTCCAGCAGTTAAGCGCAAGTCCTTCTTAGTGCCCCGTGTCGCAGCTGCGAGCATTAGTAGCCAGCCGCGCGAAGCGCTGGGCCTCGCATGTGCCAGCGTAGTTTGTACCCAAGGCAGCGCATCCATCTTCTCCCCCAACGGCTGTCGTTCTCCCCCCGCTCAGGGCAAGCGCGTTCGCGTTTTCCAACCCCGGCTGGCCAGCCCCCCACGTGCCCTCCTTTCCCCTGTGCGTGTGCCAAGCGCTGCCGTTAGCGCGCCATTGCAAGTTTCCGACGGGGCCGGCGGTGTTGGAAGTGCGGGACTCGGGTCGCCGCCACCGTCGCAGCAAGCCGCCGTGTCCGAAGGTGCGTCCGGCCATGAGGTTGACAAGAATAGGGGGTGGAAGGATCCCATTGATACAGACGTGCTGCTCACATGCCTAGGGGAGCTGAGTGAGGAGGAACGCCGGCTGCCAGGGTGGCAAAGCAACATTTGGCGTCCGCTCATTGCTAGGTTCCACGTCCAATTGTCCGAGGCTCGCGCGGCCGCAGGCTTGGAGCCTGTGGACTACACGAAGGACCAGATTATGCTGCGCACCAGGAACCTCAAATCAGGCTACCGCTTGTTGCTTGAAACTGTCAACCGCAGTGGTATTGGGTAGAACGCAGGAGTGGCGGTGCTTGACCAGGAGTGTTGGAATGCATTTAGGGTGGTGAGGAGGGACGGGACATCGGGATTTTCAGACGGAAGGTTCCAGTGGCTCGACGGCTGCCATAGGGTTTGGCCGCACGAGGTGGCATCCGGCAGCCTAGCCTTTGACTTCCTAGGCCCACGCGGTCGCGAGAATCGTTGGAACCCGCCTCCCCGTCCGGCATCCCTCGAACACCCGGCTGACATGGCCGTCTTTGTCAAAGAAGGTGGCGTAGACAACGGCGATGATGACCTAGTCTACATTGGGGAAGTGGACACGGTTGATATTGGCAACCTAAACGCTGCAGTCGATGACGTGAACGTCGCAGCAGAGCCATGGGTGCCTTGGATCCCAGGCCCGTTTGGTGCATTGCTGGTTGCCCGCGCAGCTGAGGACCCACTTGGCGTGGCCGAGGCCGTTGCAGCCGCCGTTGACGCAGTTGCCAATGAGGGGGCTCGCTTGGAACGTGTGGTGTGTCGGGGCATTTGCAACAAACAAGTGGGCAATGGCGGGCGTGTTAGACAGATGGATGGAAGAAACAGAGTTCGTGTCGGAGCAGCGGCAGCGGCTGAGGGAGGAGTGGGCGGAGGTCGCGTGGCTGCAGGCTGAGCACGCGGAGGTCTTGGGGGGGTTGCTGGGGCAGCTAACGATGCTGCACCACACATGGAGGGTGTGAGAGGAGCAGTTGCGGGTGGTAATGCAGGTGCCGCTGCCAACGGACAGCGAGGCGGTGAACCGGGCAATGGCGGGATGCGAGGAGGTGCTGGAATGGGTGTTGGAGTGGAGTGGGGAAATGCAGGTGCTACGGGAGACAAGGCAGCAGATGCGGGAATGGGAGGCAACGCTGCAGGAGTGGGAGGCGGACCTCAGGTTGCTAGAGGAGGAGTTGGCGGTGGAGCAGCAGCAGGTGTCCGCCGTGCAATAGAGGAGGGTTTTGTGTTTGCCGTTGGTCGTGGACGTAACAGATTGAGTGCGGGACAAAGCCTGGCCCAGGCAGCTGTGGCACTGGCGCACTGTGTTGAACGTGCTGTTGGTGGTGACCAGCAGAAGTGGATGGAAATGGCATCCAACATCGTCACCATGCAGCTTGATGTGCCTCCACCAAAGAAGGCCGCCATACTGCAGCAGCTGATCAAGTACCCTAAGATGGCGTACTTGTTCTGCAAGGCAGATAAGGCCACACAGGAGAACTGGGCAGCGTGATGGTAAGGTCCCCCCCCCACTTATCCGTTCCTTTGCCATGACCTGCTGAGTATGACCTCTATGTCACTAACCTTGGTCTTTGTAGCATATTGTGATGCACAATGTGGATGTATGACCATGACTTGGACTTCATCATGGTTGATGTCATTTTTTGGTATGCCATATTTGGACACATGAGCTGACCCTACTCATATGTACTTNAGCTGTGGCACTGGCGCACTGTGTTGAACGTGCTGTTGGTGGTGACCAGCAGAAGTGGATGGAAATGGCATCCAACATCGTCACCATGCAGCTTGATGTGCCTCCACCAAAGAAGGCCGCCATACTGCAGCAGCTGATCAAGTACCCTAAGATGGCGTACTTGTTCTGCAAGGCAGATAAGGCCACACAGGAGAACTGGGCAGCGTGATGGTAAGGTCCCCCCCCCACTTATCCGTTCCTTTGCCATGACCTGCTGAGTATGACCTCTATGTCACTAACCTTGGTCTTTGTAGCATATTGTGATGCACAATGTGGATGTATGACCATGACTTGGACTTCATCATGGTTGATGTCATTTTTTGGTATGCCATATTTGGACACATGAGCTGACCCTACTCATATGTACTTATTGCGCTCTGTGTGCTTGCAGGTGCCACGGCAACATGGACGTAGTGTACCACAACGACCCGTACCTCATTCTCTTTTTATGTGGTTTTTTGTTGTGCTGATTGGTGCATGTCGTAAGGGATATGTCTGGGTGCGCTGTGTGTCGACGGGCTCTCGAGAGCCAGCAGGCTAGGAATGCATACAATTGTGGGTACAATGCTGGGCGTCGCAATGTGGCAACCCTGCCTTTGTGACTTGCCTTGCTTCACAAATGACCAGACTCTAATTTAATTTTTGTGTTAACAACATTCCTCACTCTCTCCCTGCTTGGCATACTTGTGTACAATGCAGAAATATGCTTGTGAGTTGTAGACATCATCCCCATGTGCGTATGCACAATGTTCTATATGGGGATGTAAGCACATCAGAGTGATGAGCTTAATTGAAGTAGTGAACATTAATTGGCTGCCCTATAGAAAACGTGTACAATAACTTGGATGCGTCAAATGTGGTACAAAAGCTAACGACGCTGCAACTGTCTTTTTGTACTATACGCCAGCCACATCTCACGTGCAATTGCATCTCGCATTGCCTGCGCCTCTGGGGGAGCATTGTCATCGTTGAGCACCTCTTCAGGTGCATGCTGCCATGCTCTCGCCTCCGCCATGTTGAGCTCAAAGTCAGCATTGTACCTGGCATGCTCATTCCCATAGGTCATGAAAATGTTGTGCAAAATGCAACATGCAATGACAATGTCAGCCTGTGCCTCCAATGAGTAGCCTTGCATGTCGTAGAGGATGTTGAAATTCTGCTTGAGCTGGCCGATAACTCGTTCCACTGTCATACGTAGTGATGAATGCCGGAGGTTGAAGAGCTCTTGTGCTGTCTGAGGCTCTTGCACCTCCCCATTGAAGGCATCCTCGCGTAAGTGATATCGCACACCGCGATATGGTGTCAGCAGCTCTGTAGACAGTGGATAGCCGGCATCTGCTAGGTAGTAACGCGCAGTAGATGGTTGGAACCCCCTTGCACGCGCATCGCGGTATACACGTGCATTGTGTGCACTCCCCTCCCAACCAGAGTGGACCCATGCGATCGTGTCATCGAAGTTCACGGCTATCATGACATTCTGCGTCTTCTGCCCCTTCCTGTTCCAATATGGAGGTTGCCGTTGAAGTGGAACCCATGCTTGCACATGCGTCCCGTCCACCGCTCCAACACAATTCTTGAACCATGGCATGAAGCGGCGGGACCGTGCTATCTTCGACGACATGTGAGCATCGTCGTGAACCTTGATGACCAAAGGCCCAAGATCCAAAACATACTGCATCACCCTTCCAAAGTGGCGTGCAATTGTCTCCTTTGAATGTTGGAAGGACTCCACCCGGCGACGTATCCCCTTTCGAGCAACCAGCTGAGTCAAAAACATTGCCACTGATTCTTCTACGGACACCCAACGCGTTGGCCCCAAGTCTGCTTCCCGAAGGACGCCCACCAGGGCATCAAAACGCCAAGGATCTATCCCTAGAACCTCATAGACGCGCGTTGCATTGGCTTCTCACCCTAACAACTCCCTCGCATACCAGTGGCCGGTCAAAGGACGCGTTAGGTAAGGCTTCCTCATGTAAGGTAGGGCGGCGTACATGCACAGGAAGAAGGCGAAAATAGTGACCTGCTAGAGGATGACAGACTGCAGCTCTGCATTATCCCCCATAGCCCCATCGACATCCATGTGGACTAGTGGGACGACGTCAGTGTTCCTGTACGCTGTCAGCCAGTCGATGGAGGCGGCAGGCCGACACAATGCGCTGTCAATGTGTGGAACTCTGAGCGAGGCGGGAGGATGGACTGACTCAGCGTCACTTGCGCATATGCGTACCACGGCAGTGAGGGTCGCTCAGCAAAAAGGGTGGCCGACGTCGCCTGGCAGTTTTCGCCAAAAAAAAATAATTTTCCCTACTCGGCCGCCGTTGGAAGGAAGATGGGATGAACCTTCGGACGGCTACCAAATAGTAAACCAATAATCTTATTGGGTCGCAACCAGACGTGGCCGTAGTGCCGAAATAAGTCTGTTTACGCCTGTTTTATTGCGCACTTTTGGCGGCTGATTCGTTAGCGCCCACGTACGCATACATGTTCCGGTTATGGCTCGTGGTTTATGTCTCAACTGTTAGCGAACTTAATGTCTTCGCTGTGTCGAAGTGGACGGCACGCGAGGACGGGATGAAGCTGAATGGGTTCGAACACTTGACCATCGATAATTGATGTGGGCCGTCGAAATTGCCGATCTTGTACACGGGATCTCATCAGGTTGTAGCAAGATTTTCTGCACCCTGACCCATTTATTCCCGGATGCGGCGTCAGCCACGCTATTTAATGCGACCTGCCGGCAATCCTCTATCCCAGAAATGCAGTACCTGGTTAGTCAACGGTTCGCGACCATCGCAATTTCATGCCGCAAGTCGTCGAGATTTTGCAGTCGGCGGTTGTAATCTGGCCGTGACTGAGAATGGGTGAACCCTTTTTTACCCACTTCCGTTAACATAGGCATGCCCGCTAATTACCACCAAACTCTGTTCCGTCAACCATTAGATTTCGAGCACTACAGACCCACCGACTACAGGTGGCGCGATCGAAGCCGTCTTGTAAACACGATCGTCAATCGTAATCGTCAACCTCGTTGGAACAGTTTCGTCTCACCTCTCGAGGTTAACGCGGACAAGTCTATTGGAGAAGTGCCCACAGAGAAGGTGAGTGAAAGAGGTGGGCGAAATGTGTTTCACACTTTCGCAGCCACAGCTTTTCAACACAGAAACTGCCTCATACGTCAGCAAACCCAGGATTTCCGGCACCACGAGCCATCGACATCCGAATGGCGTAATAGCTCGACTATCCACGCAAGTATAAACACAAGCCTGACATAACGAGGAAAAAGCAATAGAATCCCAGCGGGCTAAAAAGTATTTCCAATATCCATTTTTCGGCCATGCCCGATCTGCATCGCAAGTCGCCAATCAAGCCCAGCAAATGAGATGTTGTGAGAACCGTGATCGAACAATTCCACTTTTTTCTTCCTCATTTTCAACACAAACCGCCATTCATGGATTTAGGATTTTCTAAGTTCGCTCGTACGGAGCTCTCGCAAACATAAAGCACTATAATCGTTCAAGAGGGTTTGCGAGTCAAAAGAAGGGCTGATTTCTTGATCACGATTGAGCAAAAACTAATTTTATTCATACTGTTTTGGAGGCAAAATCAATTCGCATGTACACAATTTCCTTTCAAACCCTTGCCCACATTACACTCGAGGTTTTTGGGGTCTTTTTTTTTATGAGCTTCGGCTAGGCGTCATGGTATCGGAGCCCAGCAGGTTCCCTTTCAACGCATGAGTTGTTTTGGACTCCCCACACAAAACCCTCACAAACAATTTTTCAAGAAAAGTCACAAACCCCCTTGTAGAGGGGTTCATGATGTTTTCTAGGATATCTCAAAACGTTAGCATGGTGTTTACAGATGGCATGCGGTATCTGTTAAGATTTGCGGGAGGTGGATGGATGAAACTGGACTAAAATCTTGGAAGGGCAAGGCGTGGTCGGTAGAATCTGAAACATATGTAGGAATTTGTAGATCACTTGGAGAAGTACATGAAGAGTTCCCTGAACCAGCTACAGGGATGTAGCCACAAGTGCAGACTTGTGGACCCACAGGGCGCCCGCCCTGGATGCCTTGAGACTAAGTCTGGAAAACCAGACCTGCAACAAATAACTTGTAGAGCCACTAGCTTGCACTGAACAAGGCGCATGCCTTTGTAGGAGGTGCGTCCCAACTATTGGCTTGTAGTGTCAGAGGCTGAGGCTTGAAGTGGCAGAATTCGGAGGCATCAAAAAGAATCTAATGATGAATGAAGGCATTATCAAGGCATTTTGGACTACACAGACTGAGCCCCTTAAGTAGTCCTTAGGGGGCCTCCTTGGGGGCTCTGGCCTTGGAGGTTGTAAGTAGTTGCATAACCACTTGGGTGGTTATATAACCACCCAGGCCAGCTGAAGAGTCACCTGGAAGATGAAGGGTTACTGGCAACTGAAAGGTCACTAGCAGCTGAAGAGCCACTGGAGGTTGAAGATGCATTGGTAGCTAAAGGGTCACCAAGAGGTTGTAGCAGGTTGTAGTAGGGAGTTGACCAACTACCCTTCAGCTGGAAGCTGAAGGGTTATAGCCTCCAAGGGCCTCCAAGTGCATCTCAGATGTTGTAAAGGCAGGGNACGGTTCGCGACCATCGCAATTTCATGCCGCAAGTCGTCGAGATTTTGCAGTCGGCGGTTGTAATCTGGCCGTGACTGAGAATGGGTGAACCCTTTTTTACCCACTTCCGTTAACATAGGCATGCCCGCTAATTACCACCAAACTCTGTTGCGTCAACCATTAGATTTCGAGCACTACAGACCCACCGACTACAGGTGGCGCGATCGAAGCCGTCTTGTAAACACGATCGTCAATCGTACTCGTCAACCTCGTTGGAACAGTTTCGTCTCACCTCTCGAGGTTAACGCGGACAAGTCTATTGGAGAAGTGCCCACAGAGAAGGTGAGTGAAAGAGGTGGGCGAAATGTGTTTCACCCTTTCGCAGCCACAGCTTTTCAACACAGAAACTGCTTCATACGTCAGCAAACCCAGGATTTCCGGCACCACGAGCCATCGACATCCGAATGGCGTAATAGCTCGACTATCCACGCAAGTATAAACACAAGCCTGACATAACGAGGAAAAAGCAATAGAATCCCAGCGGATTAAAAAGTATTTCCAATATCCATTTTTCGGCCATGCCCGATCTGCATCGCAAGTCGCCAATCAAGCCCAGCAAATGAGATGTTGTGAGAACCGTCATCGAACAATTCCACTTTTTTCTTCCTCATTTTCAACACAAACCGCCATTCATGGATTTAGGATTTTCTAAGTTCGCTCGTACGGAGCTCTCGCAAACATAAAGCACTATAATCGTTCAAGAGGGTTTGCGAGTCAAAAGAAGGGCTGATTTCTTGATCATGATTGAGCAAAAACTAATTTTATTCATACTGTTTTGGAGGCAAAATCAATTCGCATGTACACAATTTGCTTTCAAACCCTTGCCCACATTACACTCGAGGTTTTGGGGTCTTTTTTTTTATGAGCTTCGGCTAGGCGTCATGGTATCGGAGCCCAGCAGGTTCCCTTTCAACGCATGAGTTGTTTTGGACTACCCACACAAAACCCTCACAAACAATTTTTCAAGAAAAGTCACAAACCCCCTTGTAGAGGGGTTCATGATGTTTTATAGGATATCTCAAAACGTTAGCATGGTGTTTACAGATGGCATGCGGTATCTGTTAAGATTTGCGGGAGGTGGATGGATGAAACTGGACTAAAATCTTGGAAGGGCAAGGCGTGGTTGGTAGAATCAGAAACATATGTAGGAATTTGTAGATCACTTGGAGAAGTACATGAAGAGTTCCCTGAACCAGCTACAGGGATGTAGCCACAAGTGCAGACTTGTGGACCCATAGGGCGCCCGCCCTGGATGCCTTGAGACTAAGTCTGGAAAACCAGACCTGCAACAAATAACTTGTAGAGCCACTAGCTTGCACTGAACAAGGCGCATGCCTTTGTAGGAGGTGCGTCCCAACTATTGGCTTGTAGTGTCAGAGGCTGAGGCTTGAAGTGGCAGAATTCGGAGGCATCAAAAAGAATCTGATGATGAATGGAGACATTGTCAAGGCATTTTGGACTACACAGACTGAGCCCCTTAAGTAGTCCTTAAGGGGCCTCCTTGGGGGCTCTGGCCTTGGAGGTTGTAGGTAGTTGCATAACCACCTGGGTGGTTATATAACCAGCCAGGCCAGCTGAAGAGTCACCTGGAAGATGAAGGGTTACTGGCAACTGAAAGGTCACTAGCAGCTGAAGAGCCACTGGAGGTTGAAGATGCATTGGTAGCTAAAGGGTCACCAAGAGGTTGTAGCAGGTTGTAGTAGGGAGTTGACCAACTACCCTTCAGCTGGAAGCTGAAGGGTTATAGCCTCCAAGGGCCTCCAAGTGCATCTCAGATGTTGTAAAGGCAGGGATTCGAACCTCGCCTCCCTCCATTTAAGGAGGTGAATTTTTATCCCTCCAAAGTGGATGAAATGCACCACAAGACGCATTTTGGCCAAACCCAACCATCGAAACTGGGTAAATCACAACAATATCAACATAACACATTGATTTAAATATAGTAGTTTTATTTCCATGCTCGCTGAACATAGCGTGGATAGAGTGCGAAAGATGAATAAAACTCTAGCTATCAAGAATTCTCTGGACGCATGATCACTCCCCTGATTCCTAAATGGGGTGGGTTGGGATGCCAAAAACATGAAAGAAACGATTTTACATGGAGGCTACCTCATGCATATCTTACGAGTTTTTAAGTTAGCCGGTTTCCTCAGGGGATTGTTTGTTTGTGAATAATGCGATCACCGTGGAAGCGACGCACCGGTTTTTTTGTGGTGCGATTGGATTGTAAGAATGTGTAGTCTAGTACAACAATTGGGTACATTTGTGAGAGGTGCATTGTTCATCCTCCCTGGACATGGACTGACACACATCAGAATTTGTAGTTCGATGATGCCATAGCACTTCCTCATTGATGTGAGAGGCCCAGATTTTGAGCGCCCTTTCATTAGATGTCCATGTTTTCAATATCTCTTACACTTGTAAAGCATTGTTGAATTTGATGATAAGAGGTATAGATTCGTCCACTGATGAGTCCTGTCAGTATAACTCCATCGTAAAACACAATGACAAACCAAAAACATAGCATATGCATCACAAAGAATGCTTTTGATATGTATGTTGGACGTTGTTACACCTTATCTCTTGTAAAACGATGATTTCCACTTTGATGAATGAATACAATAGCCAATAGAAAATTTGATCTTATTGTAATAC
>SZWC01037572.1:0-12500 GCA_023375785.1 Penium margaritaceum
CATAACCGGGTTCATCCTCTAGTCAGTTTGTTGTTTGAACGGTGGCCTAGTTCATGCTAGGAAATTGGTCTGTGGGCAGGTGGGGTTGATTCCACCAGTTTCGAGGGTGGCGAGAGAGATCGAGCTCATTGCTCGCTCTCTCGCCCCCTCCCATCGCGTAACACCTCTGTGATGCGTTACTGCGAGTTACTCTCGATCCGTTCTCTTTGACTCTCACAACTCCGCACTAATCCATGGTGCATTGCCCATTCTTGCGTGCGACATGTCATGCTCTTGCCTCAGTCTACCCTCTAGCCTAGACTATCCACTGGTATCAGAGCAAGGTGCGTGAAAGCCGGACGGCGGATCGATCTACCGTCCACGCATCCTGGGCCGAACTCGCGGCTGCCCCTCTTGGCGGCGTCGGCTCACCTCTCCTCCCAGCTGCACTAGGGGAGGCACACTCCCCCACTTGTCCTGTGGCAATCCCTCTCTTGGCTGCTCTCGACGGCAGACGTTTCCGCCCAGCCTCAACCACGGTCTCGCCTATCTTGGCGACGACCCCGGCGGGCGGCATCCACCCGTCCCGTCCTTACCTCCCTCTCTCACCTTCGCACCTCCCTTGGGTCTACCTCCTCTTCATCGGCCGAGGACAGGGACGTCGCCTCTCTTGGCGACGATTCTCTTGTGGCGGAAGTTAGGTTTGAGGGGAGGATTCCCTCATCCCACGCCCCTCTCTCCGTGCCACCCACCACTCTGGTGGGAGCCAGATCTGCAGTAGGCGGGCATCTCCCGCCTCAGTGCGTTTCTCACACCACACTACGGCCGGCGCCCACTACACCGCTCACCGCAGCACCACCCACAGCAGCAGCAGCAGCAGCAGCAGCAGCAGCAGCAGCAGCACGGCGGCAGCAGCACGACAACAGCAGCAGCAGTAGCAATAGCAGCAGCAGCAGCAGCAGTAGCAGCAGCAGCAGCAGCACGGCGGCAGCAGCACAACGGCAGCAGCAGCAGCAGTAGCAGCATCAGTAGCAGTAGCAGCAGCAGTAGCAGCAGCACGGCGGCAGCAGCACGACAGAAACAGCAGCAGCAGCAGCACAGCGGCAGCAGCACGACGGCAGCAGCAGCAGCAGCAGTAGTAGCATCAGCAGCAGCAGCAGCAGCAGTAGCAGCACGACAGCAGCAGCACGACAGCAGCAACAGCAGCAGAAGCAGCAGCAGCAGTAGCAGCAGCACCTGCACCGCAACAGCCGCACAAACAACGGGACGACTGCAGCAAGAGGCACTGCAGCCTTGTAGCAGTCTCATCACCACCGTCTGGTGGTGGCAGCCGTCACGCTGGCGCACTGGGAGGATCTCGGTGGCTCCTTAGGAGAGAGCTCGGCGCGGCAACGCCACATCCACCGTGACGCCGCCTCCGTCGAGACAACCTCACCATCACAGCCAAGGCGGCCCTCCATACCGGTAATCTCCCCTCTTTACCATTCTCCTGGGGGGGTCAAGCACCCGCACGTTAGCGCTGGGATGGAAGCCGCAGCTTCTCGCGTGTCCTCTGTCCTAGGTCACGACGTTGTTGCCGTGGCCACCAGGGTTACGCGCACGGCCCTTGCAGTAGTCGACGCTACAACAGCAACCGCCGCCACCCTAGCTGCCGCTGCCCGAGCTTCTCGCGCCTCCGCCTCGACCTCGGCAGGACGCGCTGCTGAGTCATACACCGAAGCCGCCGTTGTCGCCGGTCCGGTGGCTGCCGCAGCTGCAGACATCTTTACTCAAGTTGCTGCAGCCGCTTCTGCTATTGCCTCCGCAACTGCCTCTGCTGCGTCTGCTGTGTATGCAGCCGCTTCTTCCATTCGTACCTCCACCTCTGGTGCTGTTGCAACTGCCTCATCTGCTCCCTCGACCGTCACCAGCNGCACGGCCCTTGCAGTAGTCGACGCTACAACAGCAACCGCCGCCACCCTAGCTGCCGCTGCCCGAGCTTCTCGCGCCTCCGCCTCGACCTCGGCAGGACGCGCTGCTGAGTCATACACCGAAGCCGCCGTTGTCGCCGGTCCGGTGGCTGCCGCAGCTGCAGACATCTTTACTCAAGTTGCTGCAGCCGCTTCTGCTATTGCCTCCGCAACTGCCTCTGCTGCGTCTGCTGTGTATGCAGCCGCTTCTTCCATTCGTACCTCCACCTCCTGTGCTGTTGCAACTGCCTCATCTGCTCCCTCGACCGTCACCAGCGTCGTCACAGCCGCCATCTCCATCGTTGCAGCCTTCACCACTTTTGGAGCCGTCCTCACCACCGGAGCGCTTGCTCTGGTGATCCCCATCACATCCACTGTCTCCGTTGTCTCAGCTGCAGTCGCAGCTGCTGTCCCACCACTCCTTGCCTTGTTGTGCGCACCTCCACCTCCTTCTGCTTTGTGAGGGTCTTCTATTGCTGCTCTGTCTCCTTGCCTCCTTTCCTCTCTTGCGGGATCTTGTTGCTTGTCTGATTGGGGTCGGGCTGTCCTGCAGCACACATCTCTCGTGCCTTGGGCACGTCCAGTTTTCCCACGCACACTGGGGCAGGGGAAAATCTGCCGAAATCTGTCCGGCAGGACCTCGTCGTCGTCACCATGCCGAGTGACGACGAATCAGTCATAGCTGACCTGCAGCGCCAGTTGCGCCTCGCTCTCGAGGCGCAGCGTGAGGCTGAGGACCGCCTCAAGCTTGACGATGATAATCGTGCCGCCTTTGCTGATGAGGTTGCAGCGATTGTGCTTGAGCGCCTGCCTGCTGTGTCCGTCCCCACCGCTTCTGCCAGCGCTAGCACCACTGCGGTTGCTTCCTCCACACCCTCTTCTTCTAGCACCGCTGCCGGAAAAACTGCTGTCACGCCTACCGCTGCCCATCCCACCCCTGTCACGCGCCAGCATGATTTCTTCTCGCAGCCGCCTGTCCTGTCCGCTGGACTCGTCTTCTCCTCCTGGGAAACCCGCTTCAGCGCCTGGGCCCAGGGGGAGCGTCTGTGGGAATACTATTTCCCAGCTGTCGCACCTTTTACGCCTGTCACTGCTGAGTCTGCCCGCGCTGTCCGTGCCCTCATTGCTGATGCGCCAGAGATGCTTGTCGACGAGGTCGGTACCTACAATGCCGACCCCGCTGTGCAGCGTCTCGCTGATCCTGTTGGTGCCTACACCATGCTTCGCCGTCGCACCACAATCACTGGTTAGGCAGCCCAGAGTGCCCTCATTGTGCAGTTGAACACGCTCATAATGCGTGCTGACGAGTCGGCTGATGCCTACTGGGCACGCGGGCTCAAGCTCCTTTGTGAGCTCGACAAAGCCGCGCCAAGCCAGCTTGCTGCTGTCCACACCATGGTCAACGGCTTGATTCCCGAGCTGTCAGACCTCCTCCGCGACGTCAAATCTGATGAGCTGCTGCGTCTCGCTTCTCAGCCCGTTCCTCCTGATTCCCCACCGGACATTGGCGCTCTCTGGGACTTCGTTGCTGATCGACTCGCCGCTTGGTGGACCAGCCTTCAGAACAAACGTCTACACCGTGCTGCAGTTGCCGGGGTTGCTGCAACCACCACTGCTTCCTCCCCTGCCTCTTCATCGGCGGCCGCCGCCTCCTCCACGTCCTCTTCTTCCTCGGCATCTACGGCCACCGCTCTCGCCTCCCAGGGGCGCGGGCGTGGCCGTGGCCGCGGCAAGGGCAAGGGGAAGGGCAAGGACACTGCACCATCCCGTGTCCCTGGTGCGGTTGTGTGCTGGAACTGTGGTTCCTCTGAGCATTCTGCTCGTGCGTGCCCTGCGCCTCCTGACGATCTACGCGTGGCCCGCTCTATGCGTGCGCACTGGTCTCGCACCGGCGGCTCTTCGTCTTCGTCCGCCACTGACTCCAGCTCCCCTTCCGTCTCTCAACCTGTCGGCTCCACCTCTGCCCAGGTCTACTCCACCACTGGCGTCTCCACAGCTCTACCCCCCATCCCATACCCGTGGGGTTGGCCATCGTTCTACGGAGCACCCGTGTATGCTGGGTCCCCTTCTTCGGCGTACATCCCACCTCCGTGGTTCGCACCTCCCTCGCGGCAGTCTCCTCCATCTTACGCAGTTTCCGTCGATGGCGAGCGCCAGCTGGAGCAGTCTCTTCTCCAGCGTCTTCACCTCCACGATCAGGGAGGTGAGAGTGTGTCTTCGTTGGCCAGAGGTCTCCCTTGTCACACTGACACTGTCCTTCGTGGGGACCCCCCCGGTCATGTTCTTGGGTTCCCGTCCGCATCTGTTCCGTGGGTTGAGCACTGGCAGTCTGTCGTGCTTCCTCGTTGCCTGTCAGTCTGTGACTCTGCTCCACCCTCTGTTGGCACTGTTGCCACCTGTGGCGTCCTTCCTGGTGTTCGTGTCTCCGGTGGCTTCTGGGTTCTCGACTCCGGGGCCACCCACCACATGACCTCTGTTCGCTCAGCGTTTGTCTCGTTGGGTCCCGCTGGTTCCGTCCGTTTTGTTCGTACTGGTTCTGGTCAGTTGCTGCCTGTCCAGGGCGTGGGCGTTGTCCGTTTTGTTGGTCATGGTGGCATGCTATTTCTGACCGAAGTGCTGTATGTGCCTTCTTTGGAGCTCAGCCTGTTGTCCGTGCCCTCCCTTGACAATCAGGGCATGGATTTCTCAGCCAGTCGGGGTGTTGGCACTGTCTGCATTCGTTCCACTGGTCGCATCGTTCTGCGGGGGGTTAAGTGTGATGAACTCTACCGTGTGCCCCTCATTGCTCTCGCTCCCCACTCTGTTGGCTCCTCTCTTGCACACGTTGCACCATCTCTCTCCCTCGCCGATATCCAACTCTTGCATCGTCGTCTTGGCCATGTGCACACTGATGCCATCTCCAGCATGCTCTGTCTCCAACCTGCTGTTGGGCTGTCACCCTCCACCTTTCCCTCGCCCTGTCCCTCCGACTGTCTCTTCTGCGTCCAAGGGAAAATGCATCGTTCTCCCTTTGCTTCCTCTGACTCCCGGTCCTCCCACCCTCTTGCTCTTGTACACGCTGATGTCATGGGTCCTCTCTCCCATGACCTTCTTGGGGGTGTTGGGAGTTATGTTTTGTGCCTCACTGATGACTTCTCCCGCTATCGCTGGGTCTTCGCTCTTCGCCAGAAGAGTGACGTCCCTACTGTCCTTGAGTCCTGGCTCTGCCAGGCTGAACGGTCTTGTCAGCGCTCCCTGCGTGTCTTCCGCAGCGACCGCGGCGGTGAGTTCCTTGGTCCCACCGCCCGGTTCCTTGAGTCTCAAGGGGTGTGTTTGGAGACCTCCGCTCCCTACACACCCCAACAAAACGGAGTCTCTGAGCGTTGGAACCGGACTCTTGTTGACGGCGTCCGTACCCTTCTGTCTGAGTCCGGTCGCCCTCCTCTGTTCGCCTTTGAGGCCATGAGTTACATGACCTGGGTGTGGAATCGCGTCCCACACGGGCCCCTTCCCCGCTCGGTCACGCCTTTTGAGCGTTGGTACGGGACCCGTGCTGACCTGCGACTCGCTCGCGTCTGGGGTAGCATTGCGACGGTCTGGCTCCCTGAGGACCTTCGTGACGGAAAACTCTCCCCGCGTGGGCGCCTCTGCCCTTTCTTGGGCGTGTCTGCCCAGTCCAAATCCTTGCGCTTCTGGGACCAGGAGCGCCAGCGAGTCATTGAGTCCCGCGATGCTCTTTTCTTCGAGTCTGTCTTTCTCCGTGACCTCAGTCGTCACTCTACGGCAGCCTCCCTGCTGCCGCTCTCTCGGTTGCGGGGGGAAGTCGGGCCTGCGGCTCCCGTTGCCCCTGCAGTCCCTGCTGCGGTCCCTTCCTCGCAGCCTCCACCCTTGGAGCGGCCTTCGTCGTCTGGCACTGTGACTCCTTCCCCTTCTCCTTCCGTGTCGTCCAGCTCGCTCGGAGCTTCTGCGTCTCCTGCCTTGTCCTCCTCAGTTCCGTCTGAGTCCATTTCTCCTGCACACTCCTCAGCGGCTTTGTCCAGTCCGCTTACCCCTATGGCACCCAGTCGTTCCACCGCTGCTCCGCCGTTGCCTGGTGACCCTCCTGGTCCTGCTCCCATCGAGCCCTTCGTCCGTGGCGGGCGTCTCCGCGCGCTCCCCTCTCGTTCCTCCAGTGTCGCCGCCCCATCCGTCTGTCCTGTCCAGTCCCACCCAGAGCAGCCTGGAAGGCTACCGACTGGCATGGACGCCTTGGGCCTGGCCACAGCAGTGGTCCATCCCAGCTCTACCCTTGGGCAGACACTGCTCAGGTCTGAGCACGAGCGCACTCTCAAAGCCACCATACGCAGCAGTGTTGCTGAGTGTCACGCGACAGTTGCTGCTGCACCCTCGTCAGACCCGACTACTGTTCGTCAGGCATGCACTGCGCCCGACTTCCAGCAATGGGAGGCTGCCATGCGAGATGAGCTTCGAGCTCTTGGTGACCACGCCGTCTACGAGCTGGTCGATCTCCCGCCCGGTCGCAAAGCCATCGATGCACGATGGGTCTTTAGGCGCAAGTACAAGCCCAATGGCGAGCTTGACAAGTATAAGGCACGTCTCACCGCCAAGGGGTTCTCACAAGTCCCTGNGACGCTACACCACTGCTCGCGCCCTTCTGAGTCTTGTCGCCCACCATGACTGGGAGCTCGAGCAGATGGATGTCAACAACGCCTTCCTGCACGGTCAGTTGGATGAGGAGATTTACATGGTGCAACCTCCAGGGTTCTCTGACGGCACTGACAGGTTGTGGAGACTGCGCAAGGCTCTCTATGGCCTGAAGCAGTCACCACGGTATTGGAACCAGGAGATCACCTCTACCCTGGAAAAGGGTGGATACCGTCGTAGCACAGTGGATCCTTCTCTCTTTGTCACTCCCAACTCTGCACCATTTGTTGCAGTCCTCGTCTATGTGGACGCCTTGCTCATTGCGTCACCCAGTCGGGAGGCCGTGTCGGTTGTGAAGTCCCTGCTGCAGTCCACGTACAAGATGAAAGACCTGGGCCCAGCTCGAGTTTTTCTTGGCATGGAGCTTGAGCGTGATCGTGCTCACCGTGTTCTGCATGTCCACCAGGCTGCATATGTCAGGAGCCTGGGGGAGCGCTTTGCCTCGCTCCTTGAGTCTATGCCCTCAGCATCCACGCCGATGACGCCCGCCGGGCAGAGGTTGTTGAAAACACTGGATGTGTCCAAGCTGGGGGAGCCAGTGGATATGACTGACTACCTGCGCGTCATAGGGTCCTTGATGTACCTGGCCACTACCACACGAGCAGACGTCGCTTTCGCTGTGAACTTCCTTGCACAGTTCTCACAGTGCTCACGGGTGCAGCACATGGAGGCCGCGCTGCGTGTTGTTCGATATGAGCTTTCCACTGCACGAGTTGGCCTCTGTTACCGGGCGCAGCCGTCCGTCGTTGTTGATGGCTACAATGACAGTGACTGGGCGCATGACACGGATGCACGCAACCGCACCGGCTATGTCTTTCTCGTCGGTGACACAGCAGTCTCCTGGAAGAGCGGTAAGCAGGGTTGCGTCGCACGCAGCTCGAGTGAGGTGGAATATGTCGCCCTTGGTGCAGGCACTTGTGAAAGCGTTTGGCTGTTTCGGTTGTTTCAGCAGTTGCGTGTACCCATCCGCTGCATCACCTTACGCTGTGAAAATCAAAGCACAAAATCTATTGCTGAGCACGACGGCATGCATCACACTCGCACCAAGCACATCAATGTAGAGCATCATTTTGTACGTGAGCGTGTGGCTGCAGGTGATGTCAAGATTGTGTGGGTTGACACGCGACAGCAACGAGCTGACTTTCTCACGAAGGCACTCAGTAGCAATGTCTTCAAGGCAGCAGTGCACGCTGTTGGGTTACTGTGTCCTCGTGTTGCTCCTGGTTGAGTTGTCATGCCAGTGCTCGTGTACAGTCTTGTGTTGTGTCACGTCTTGTGACGTTCGCGCTGTGCCTGTGAGTGTCGTTCATGTGCGTCGGCTGTGGGTCATGGGGGAGTGTTGGATTCATATCATTATCACACGGTGACCTCTGGCCTCGTTGCACACTCACATCACCGGTGCAGGTGACTGACCAGAGAGAGATGACTTCGCCGACGGACTCGTCATGACCAGAAGTTGGGAAGACGAGCCATGAAGGGGCTTAATCTGAGCTTGCCAGCCACATTTGCATTTCTCACATGCATTCAGGCACAGTTGGCCATGGGCATAACCGGTTTCATCCTCTAGTCAGTTTGTTGTTTGAACGGTGGCCTAGTTCATGCTAGGAAATTGGTCTGTGGGCAGGTGGGGTTGATTCCACCAGTTTCGAGGGTGGCGAGAGAGATCGAGCTCGCTGCTCGCTCTCTCGCCCCCTCCCATCGCGTAACACCTCTGTGACGCGTTACTGCGAGTTACTCTCGATCCGTTCTCTTTGACTCTCACAACTCCGCACTAATCCATGGCGCATTGCCCATTCTTGCGTGCGACATGTCATGCTCTTGCCTCAGTCTACCCTCTAGCCTAGACTATCCACAAAGGTATGCGGCATAGTACAAGGCATGAACGAGACATGAAAATCCAAGAACGGCATTTATTATGATCGACTCTTCAACACAGGCACCTGCCTTTCGTCGTGGTTTGAAATCGTCAGTTCGCGTGTAGGCGAGGCACAAACGAGGCAGCTCGGATATGGTTCCCCTTCATTCAATTTTGGTGGAAACACCCTTGGTTTCAATTGTCCCTACCACGAGAGAAGACTAGTTTGACTTCGAGTTGTAACCTTATGAGTCCTTTGTTCGTGAAGTGTACCCCCTTTGCATCTGTTTGTTACGTCGAAACGAAAGACCCAAAGGCAATACTTGTTCCCAATCCTTATCTTTTGTCGCTGGCTCATTAAACAATAGACTTCAATATCCTTGATTCCCTTCCCATATCTTGGGTTTGTACCCTTCAATCCACTTCATAGAACCCATGAACCCTTACTTTCACCCTTTTTTTTCACCATTAAGGATCTCACCTGCATCCCCACCTATAGAGTGTTTCACCTCCCCCCTAACTCTCTAGGCTCACACCATGGGTAGGTCCCCAGGTCACCTAAGTTGAGATCATCACTCTTGTTTGTTTCCTGAGACCAATCTTGTCCTAGGTCTCCTTTTCAGTCTGCACACCCCATCCTCCGGCTTCCACCTCCCCTCCCCAGTCATCCCCAAAGTCAAATCCCATGTTATTTCGCCCCTTTCTCTCGTCCCTCCTTACAAAGCCAAGTAGCATGAAAAGTACCAGTACAGAGTTTCATTTGCCCTCCCTTTGCAGATTCTTTGGCCACCTCCCTCTCGACCTTTGCATGCAAAATACCATGACAAGTAATCTCTTTTGAACCATAACAGTTTCTCATTACGCTCCCTTCATGAATTGTGATTGCCATGGTCCTTGCCCGCATTACCGACAAGATAGATTAATTGATCTTTGTTTCCTGCTTTGACCAAAGCTACAGGGCCTCACTGACCGTCCTCACTGCCTATACCAGAAATTATTCCCTGATATTCCTCCAGATCCCACTTACCTCCTTCTTGGGCCTCTTCAACTAGTCACATGTAATGATTCTTGGTTCGTCATTTGTGTTATGCCATTTCAGCTCATCTGGTGAGAAGGTTGGGTTAACCCATCCTCTTTCGTAGTGCCCGAACTGACCGTAACATTTAAAAACCGCCATAAACCCATTTCGTAGGGCAAATTGCGATAAGAAATCCAGCATCCGACTGAAGGTCTTTGAATCCGATTTCCTGTGTCCCTTTGGAACATTAAATTTTATCATGGAATAACCTATTTGCAGTTTAAAAATATCATATGTTTTCAAAATATGGTGGAATAACCCAAAAATCTATCCATTCCCCTCTCCCTGACATCCCTTGGCTGCCGATTGCCGGTTGCATCCCATGGGCTTGTTTGGATGCTGAGGTAGCCCATCCACCTCACTCGGTGACGTCAAGGGGCGCCCCAAAAAGGTTTAACGCGGAGTGTTCGAACAGTGAATTCACCCCTTGTCTCCGAACGTGCCGAGTCCTGTGCGCTCCCCCCACCGTCGACCCCCCTTTGCCCACGGTGCAGTATGCCTGAAACAATCGAGCATTGCTTCATCCAGTGTCCAAGCATCCAGCCAATCACAATGCGCCTCCGCTCCCTCTTCCACGCCTTCTTCCCCAAATGCACTCCCCACATACCTAATCTCCTCTTCGGCCCGACCACTGTCACACAAGAACGATTGCTATGGGAAATCGCCCGTGCGACGATTCTCCATCGCATTTGGCAAGAACGTTGGGCACAACCCAAAGGTAACCCCACACCTACACTCTTTGCCACCATAACCCACGTTATACAAGAACACCTACAACATGCGGCACTTCAAACTCACTCCCTTCCATCAGGACGACGGAAAAAACGAAGTATCCAGGCTCTACACACTGCCGTAAAAAATGCCCCTTTCTTGTGCAGCGCACGGAAAGCCAGGGCCACCACACTTATCCAACTCACTCATAAATTCCACCGCTGGTGGAAACACCCTTCCATCTATTGTCTTTCATAACTTTTGGGGGGCCGGGTTCAATCCCCGGGCTTGTTTTGGTGTCTAGGAGACCCCCCCGTTCCCAACGGTTACGACCAAGGGACAAAAAAAAAAAAAACAAGAGGCCGGTGTTGCACGCAAAGCGTGCATAGGGTTACATAGCAACCTAGTACAATTATTTCTATACTCAGAAGAACTTTCAAGTTTAAAAGTGCTGTAAACTTTATTGGCTAAAAGACATGTCCGTAGAGAAGCTTTTAAAATTCTCTAAAAAAAATCTATTTTTTTTGCCTTGTCCAAGTTGACGTCATCAATTAAGCATGAAAAGGTGCTTGGATACATGATACCGTACTAGTACTTGAAAGGTTGAGGCAAAAATGAAAAAGTATGAAGACAAAGTGTGGTGGGGGTGTGGGCATTTGGGACAAATACAAAACCCTGTTGGGGTATTCGATACAAGGACAAATTAAATCATGGCTGTGATCTCAAATCCGCATGTGCGCATTTCTTTAGTACTTCGTTGCTCGAAATCTGAAATTTGAATGCCGCACAAGCGAGTGTCTAGTGTGGTCGCTTGCTTGCAGCCGCACTGTTCATCGCTCAACCGCGTTGCTACATCAATGTATCNCATTACCTGACTCGTGGATATGGGAAGGTCAACCCTTTTTTCTTGTGGACATCTAATCATGTACTCCCTGTGAGAAATGTCTCAATTGTTTGACATTACTTTGTAATTTTGAACTTTTTATGTACCTAAAGATTCCTTCACAACCCCATTTTAGTTTTTATATTTCCAACATAGAAAGTCCTTAGGCAACAGGTTCAACCACTTTATTTCTCTGGTTCCGTGCTAAATACACGACCCCCTCAGTCAGGTTACGTTCAAGAGCCCAAAAAAAAACTCACTTTCAGGCGATTGCAAGTCTGTTGTGCGTCTCATCCACAGCGCGTGGATGAGACCGTGAGGGTATCTCACCCCCACATATGTGGGGGGCCCAAGCAGGTCACGGAGGCTCGTGACCAGCTTGGGTCACGACCAGGGGGGCCTCATGCACTCGCCCAATCTGCCACCTTCATTTGTCAAACCCCAACCACAACACTAACTTTCCACCACACCTCAGCAAGGAATCAGTGGTGGTTTCTCCTCCAAGCCACAACCTTTCACGAAATCTGGAAACTCCGCTGTAGAATTAGCCTAGGCAGCACAAAAAACCCCCGAAACCCCTCATCAATTCTAATGCCTCAAATTCTAACAAAAATCGAGGACTACATCAACCTTCATATTCTATACCTTAACAACCAAAACTCACCTCAAAGCCAGAAAAAACTTTTCCAGCTCATACACTCGCTCACAACACAACCAGCTATATGTAAAGAGGACTGTAAAGTCCAACCAGCCCACATAGTAATCGCCCCCTCGGTACGGCACAACTGGATAAAACACAGCTCTTTACACCGGGGGGATGGGTAATTCCACAAGCAGCTCATTGAGCTGCTTGGGAACCCCCTCAATCAACAGTCACGACCGTTGGTTGGAACTACCTTCGATGGTGGACGTTAGTGGCTCAAGGCCGGCGGCCCGACTCCCACATACCCCGAGGAACAGAGTTCCTTGGGCACCTACCCCGATGTGACATAAGACACATGGAATGCAGGGTGTTCAATTCCCTGAAATTTCCCATCGTGAGATGCGGGCAGGGGTTAACCACCACCGAGGCGATGTTTTAGCCAAAAAAAAAGGGTCACGACGAGGGGGGGCGATCGGTGGATACTTGATAGTACCACGTATTTTCAGCATCCGCCGTGACAGCACCTGGTCTGCTGTCACGAAACGCATTCGCAGGATGCATGTCCGCCACCTGGACCGGCAGACCCACAACCTCTACACTCTGGAGATCCGCACTTGCGAGCTTCATCTTTTCTCGCGATAGCAAACCCGTGAGGGAGAGTCAAAAACCAGCAAAGATAGAGAGCAAATAATGATGACAAGTAGTACTAGGACGGCGGC
>SZWC01037573.1:0-14647 GCA_023375785.1 Penium margaritaceum
TTCCCCCCCCCCCTCCCCCCCTCACGGCCACATCCAGTACCTAGAATAGCATTGGATCCACCGACGGCAGTGGTGCTAGAAGAGGCAGAGAGAATGATGGAGGAAGAGGAGGAGGAGGAGACTGCCGTTGAGATAGCTGTAACAGCAGAAGGATGCATGCATTTAATCTGTAGGTTTTCCCACCAGTCTGTCAGTTGTGCAGCTGTAAACTCATAAAGTGTGCCAATCCCAGGGAGTGCATCAAGTGCAACAAGCTCAGATGCAAGACGCTCAAGCTGAAAGTGAGGGACATGGAGGAAGAGATGAGAGAGCTCAGGTATGAGACTGGTGACATTAGAGAGGCAAGGAGAGATCTGTCCAGGCGCATCCTTATAAACATCTCTAAGAAGGCGGAGGTTGCGTGCCCACTACACATTACATGCCTCATCGGTGCGCATGTGAAGCTGGTTGTACTGGACTGAGAGTGTGCTCTGTGGAGTATGGCCGGTGGCGGTGTAACAGCGGCGAATGATTGCATAGGCCCCTACAGGGTCTGCAATGAGACCGTAGGCTGGATCAGCATCACAGAAGACATTGGCTAGGAAGCCAATGTCTTCTGTGAGATTGTCAAGTCCAGCAATGTAAGAGCACAGAAAGAATGTGCGGACACAGCAAGAAAAGGGGAGATAGGCTCAGCATCATTGGGATTTGGGGGAAGTAGTTGTGCCAGAGCTGTTCCTCCTAAGCCCAAGTGCTGAAGCAAACCTCCCAAGCATAAAAGGTCAGCATGGTGATGATGTATGGTGGAATTGTCTCAAAGTTGTACTGGCGTGGTGTGGGAAAGAGAGCGTGGGCAAGAGCTGTTGTGGCAGAGGAGGGATTGGCAGCAACGCCGGCAGCAGTGACACCAGTGGAGGATGAGGCAGTGGCTCCTCCGGAACCATCAGGACTAGGAGTGCTAGCAATGCCGGGAGCGTTAGGGGTAGCAACTGCGTCATGTGAAGCAATGAGGCGCTGCATGACCAGGCCAACGACCTGTTCTGCGAACTCTGCCACTGAATTATCATCATCACGCTGACGATTCTTGGCAAGCTCTTACGCAAGATGAGTCTGCCCTAGTTGTTCCCGATGTACTACAGTCGCTGCCTCGTGTTCAGGCATGATGAGGCGCAGCTAGACAGAAGACAGAAATGCAAAGAATATCAGCAGAGTTTTCCCTGTACAAGTGGGCATGAAAAGAATGAGGTGAAGACGGTGATGTCACCGTGATCTGCCACAAGAAGAAGAGCACCATGCAATTCTACCAAGGGCATAGAGTCAGGCAAGTAGTTGCATATCCCGTGGAGGGCAAGGGAGCAAGACGAACAGGGGGGGCAGCAATTCCACTGCCAGGGCGGAGAGTATGAACACCCAGGATGTGACTAAGACCACAAGACAAACAAAACCAGTGAGTGCCGAAGTGGAGACAGCTGCTGCAGCTGCACACGCTGCCATAAGGGAATAGACACAGCTGGTGGTAGGAGAGGCAGTCGCTGCAATGAAGACGACGGGACAGAGGGTGATAAACCTGATGGATTGGACAGCAGATGAGTTTATTGTGTCTTCTGTGGCCGCAGCTACTGCAGCTGCTCCTGCTACTGTTGAGGCCTGAGTGGCCACGTTTACAGCTGTTGCTGCTAGTGGCCTAAAAGTAGATGCAGCCTGATAAAACTCCTCCTCAGCACACCCTCCGATCGTGGCAGTGGGTGCACGTGAGACCCGGGCTGCAAACGTAGATGTTGCAGCTACCGCTGCATCTAGAGTGGCACAAGAGAGGCTCACTACCTCTGCGGCGGCCTCACCCTCCCGCAAGAGTGGGATGGCAGGCCCCTGAATATCGCGCTGTGACTACAGCTGTTGAAGGATTGACTGTCCCGTCTGCAACTGTGACTGTGACAGCGACTATGATTGCTGAGGGCATGAGCCACTGGCGGAGGGAGCAGTAGGTACTGGGCAGAGTCTTTCCGGTGGTCCTTGCATGCCAGGTATGTCGTCAAAGCCACCAGTGGGGATATCATCAGCCGTGTAGACTTGGCTTTCGATTTCTTCCTGGAGATTTTTGTCTTCAGCTAAGGCCTCATGAGAGTCGCATTCTCCCGGCACATGGACGTGGCGTCGCTGAAGGTCCTCACAAATCCTGTCACTTAGCCGCTCTGCTTCCTACCGGGCTCTGTAGTATGGTATAGTAGGGACGTCTTCTTCACCTAAGGGTGAGTAGATTGGCGGCGAATCAGCTGGTGATGCCAGGGTGGCTGAGCTAGTGGCGACACAACCGCTAGGAAAGGGGTCACAAGAGTGCTTGCGCTGCTGAAGGAGTGTGAGTTCCAGCCGCAGTTGCTCTAGCAGGCGCCACATTAGAAGTCAATGCGGCACATGTCAAAGCTGCCATTGAGAATGGCTGCAGTAGTTGGCAAAAAAGTGTGCCCTCTGCGGGTGAGGGACAAGCTCCATGTAGAAAACATGGAAGCGAAGAGCCAAGCGGCCATAAGAGGCCGGTAGAAGCACAAGGGTGAGGTAGATGTACGGGTGCGGATCAGAGTGCCTGGGCTTGAGAGGCAACCCCGCTTCTCACCGTTTTTCCTCTTGTATGGGGCTCGGTCCCAACACAGGTTACATGGAGTGTTTGAGGGTTGCACACGTAGTGTGAACAAGGTCTGTACACATAGGAATGGTGCAGATTACACCGAATCCCAACAGGGCGATGGAGGCTCTCTCCTTGTCCACATGTGTGCATGGAAGCGCCAAGTCAAACCAAGCAGTGGAAACTTGACTAACCTTGGTGCAGGCTTCCAAACAAGTATTGAAGTGATCAAGGCAGTTGTACAAGCTCTTTGTTTTTTTCATAAGGAAACCCCAAAGAAGCACCAAGTACAGAAAAGGAAACTCTACGTAACCAGGTCACGAACGCTAAGAAAATGGTTCCCAGTATCTGTTCACCAAGAAAACACTAGAGATCACGTGAGGACACACGTGCTGAGGCTGATGGTGTCAAAGTGGTCATCAGACCTCCTGGTATCCCACCGAGTCAACGTCGACATGTCCAGAGGTCACTATGACTGATAGACCAACACTCCCTCATGACCCACAGACACAAGTCATCACAAACAAGGAAGGCTCACAGGACAACGACAACGACATCCAACAGGGAAGGGGACAGGATTAGAGTCACACAAGGATGGTGGATGATAATAGGACACGGCAAGAGAGGTGAAAGGTTCAAACAGGGCAGAACTATGTGCAACAAGTCCAACATTGCAAAGTGCAAACTTGAACTTGCCACTGCAAAGCGCTTTTGTGAGCAATTCTGCTTGCTGCTATCATGTGTCAACACCTACAATACAAACATCCCCACGTGTAATATGCTCATGCACAAAATGATGCTTGATGTTAATGTGTTCTGTATACCTGTGACACATGCCACCATGTGCTGCGGTGTGGTGCACGCTCTCATTGTCACAAGGGATGGTAATGCAACGGATGGGTTCACAAAGATACAGCACAAGATTGCACAACCATATCCTCTCCCAAGCCTTAGCCCCCACCACAATATGCTGAGCCTCAGTTGAGCTCCGCGCTGCATAACCCTACTTATTGCTTGTCTAGGAGACAGAAGTGCCTCTGACAAGCAAGATGTAGCCACACAAGCTACGCGTATTGCGATCGTGAGCCCAATCACGGTCAATGCATCCGTCAACAACCACAGGTGGCTACTCATGAAAGCATGAGCCACGCATGGGATAGACATATCAAAAAATGCATGAGGAAGCCTCTAGATGGAGCTGAAGCGGATTATGCAGAACTGTGGAAAGACGTTTAGAGCGAAGGCAGCATCTACATGTGTTATAGTCCCAAGGAAAAAAAAAGAGCCAATACCCTACAATCAAATGATTTTGTTACAAGTTACTCATTTTTTTCAACTAGTTTAAGGTACTCATGTGCACAAGAAATATGTTCATGGCCTTTTTATGTGCAATTTACTATTTCTTTGTGATCCAGTTTGACTTCTTTACAAGAACAAATTCTACTATGTACTTTGTCGTATTGAAAGGAGGCTGCCAAGGACATTAGTGGTCGAGAATCAAAGTTGTGATGTGCGAAGCCTTTTGGGATTTGAACACCCTCCACCAACTTTTTTGTATTAATGTCCAAACCGGAAATCATTTTGCACAACCAAAAGTAGTGTGCACCTTGAAAGCCAATCCATAAGAACAAAATCATCTGGCACTAGGGTAACTCAGAGGTACATCATGACATCGACAGGCTCTTCCAAAAAAATTGGGTCTACTGACAAGAGAAGCTTGGACGTGGACATGGATGTGGCTAGCAGGCATCATGGGCATGGACATAGACATGGATGTGGCTAGCAGGTCATCAAAATGATCCCCTAATTTCCCGACGTAACCAGCCTGATTCAGGCACACATGCTGTGATGCCACTCATAATGAGTACATCGGCGAATGAGGGATCTTGCAGAGGCCGAGTTGACTCAGTGGCCATAACAGCACGGTAGAGCTCATAAGCAATGAGAAAATATCTAATCGTGGTGTTAGGCTGCACCACAGTGGCCACCAAGCCGGGAGCATCAAGATCAGAGGCAAGTGTTCGTTGTGAGGGGTCAATGACAGCAACGTGAACTGGACGGGCAGATCGCACGAGCTCAGAGGGGCATGCCGAGGCTATGCAACTGGCAGGGAGGGCATACTGAGACGCATATTGCAAGGGTCTCAGACGATCACCAGGCGCACGAACAAACAAGAACAAGACAGGGAGCTACAAGAGTGCGACTTGGTCTACTGCAGATGGGACCACAACGAGCAATGCGTGCAATGGTGTTGGTACCGAGAGCGATGCAATAGGAGAAGACTTAGGTGAAAACAATGCTGATGAGACAGGAGACAATACACGCGATGACGGAGTTGCATCTAGGAATGGTGCAAGCAGCGATGCACATGCGACATGGGATGATGCATGCAGCAATGGTGATGTGGCAAGGGTTGATGCATGCAATAAAGCAAATGCAACAGGGGATGATGCACGCAACATCACTGATACGGTAAGGGATGATACAAGGAATGAAGCCAATGCAACAAGGGATGATGCAAGTGGTGATGCCGATGTGGCAAGGAATGATGCTGTTGCACGAAGAGTGGGACATGGAGCACATAAATTTTGAAAGGACACTCCACATACACCACCTCTTCATGGACGAAATAAAGATGCATACAATGGGATAGAAAAAAGAAAACATCATGAAAGAAAGTGATATGAAAAAAGAGAGCATCGCGAGACTCGACAACCCAACTACGCTCAGAGCCCTAGAATTGTCAGGCCTTGGACTGATTGGAGACATCAAGGAAAGACATAGACGACCTTTTGTAGGCATCTTGCCAGCGTTTTGGTCCTCAAAGATCCAAACGCAAGTGATGCTTCCCCAGACGCGAGCGATGCACAGTTCAACACAATGACCAACCCACCTTTTGAATGGCGTAACATGACAAAATAGTGAACTGTGGGGAACACGGTTCCAAACCCACATCATATAGGACATGGCCTTGAATATGGACGACAAAGGGAGGTAAGAATCGACAAGAAGGGTGCGAACTTTGTTAGCTAGAGTGCAGTTTCAACTTTCTGACACACCAATCTGCTGTGGTGTAAAACTAGCAGAGAGCTTTGGATGCACCCCTTGAGACTGAAGGAAGTAGGCTGTGGGGCCCAAGAAGTTCCCACCATGATTGAAGCGAAATGCTGGCAGCTTACGCTAGCAAGCATGCTCAACCTAGACAAGCCAAAACTTGGTTGTGGGCCCGACATCACTTTTGTGGAAAAGGGCAAAGACCTTACAGAATCAAGAAAAACCATGAGCAAGGCATAGCAAAAACCACCTGATACCCCCGAAAACTCATTAGGGAGAGGATCCATGATGTCCGCATGGTCAAGATAAAGTGGATGAAGCGTGTGAGGGTTTGACATGGGGAAGGACCGGCAATAAAGGAATTCAGTAGTGCACTGTGTAACAAAGGTGCTCGGGTCAAAGCCAATGGTAGGCTAATGATGCAAGAGACTATGGATAGCGATAGTATGCACGTCACATAGTCTGCAATGGAGCAACTGTGTGTGCTCATGGGATAGCCAGGAAGCAACATGCACATACACTAGAGCAGCAAAGGTTGGATACAAGCCAAAGAGAGGCATGCAAAACTAGTTCTCACAACGGAGACCATGAAAGACAGCACGGCCAGCTAACTGCAGTGACACGATACGCATACCACGCAATGGGGAAATGTCAATGCCATGATTATTGAGGACAATTAGAGAGAATCTAAGCGAGATTAACAAGAGCACATCGGGTAAAGAACATCACCTGAGGGACCAACAAAGCGCTCGAAACTGATGACTTTGACAGGCAACATCTGGCCGGATCCGATACGGACAAAGCGGACACCACGAATAGGCCCCATCGAGCTAACCCCAGCATGAGACGAAGTCATGTGATGAGTGGTTCCTGAATAGTAGTTGATAGGAAAGACGTTGAAAACAACAAAGAAGATGAGAGTGGGTAAGTCCTTTCGAACATGTGCGCATAGAACCGCCAAGTCAAACCAACCTGTGGAAAATTCACTGGCCTAGTGCAGGCTCCCAAACAACTACTGGACAGAGCCAGGCAGTCATTTGAGCTTGTCGGTTGTCCAAATGACAAATCAAAAGAAGCACCAAGTGTGAAAAACAAAACTCCACATAACCAAGTAATGAATAAGTACGGATAGCATCACTGAGAAAATGGTTCCCAGGATTTGGTCCCCGAGATGACTCTAGAGAGCACGTGAGGGCGTGCCTGCTAAGGCTGATGGTGTCGAAGAAGCCGTCAATCCTCCGAGCATCCTAGCAAGTTAACGATTACAAGTCAAGAGGTCACCAGGACTGATATTCCAAAAGTGTGTGCCACCTGGTTAGCCTGAGGCCTAAAACGATGGGCCAGCTAGAACCTCTCTGAGACTTCTAGTATGGAAGATGTTTATTGAACGCACACTGTGATGGCATGCCCATACACACTCTAGGAAATGTAGATTTTGCATGCTTGTTGCTTGTGGTTGCTCTTGGTTTGTTGCCGATTGGTGATCCTAGTGGGATCATGCTGCCGCTTTTTTTAGCAACAGTTGCTCTCATTTTTTTCTGAAGTGGATTATCTTTACCCCTACCAATGGCTGCGGTCATACCTCATGCAAGATGCACAAGCTGGGGCTTGCTTCACCATGCCCTCTTATGCCTTGTTCTACCCAACTATCCGCCACTTGTTCTTTTCACTTTTTATCTATGTGAGAGCACAGCAAAATCCTTCATGTCTTTCACACCATCACTAACTTGATCTCTCTCCCTCACGTAGTTGCATCAACTACTGGCATCACAAAAATGAGGGAGGAGGTCTTTCACCAGTCCCACCTCCCTCTTGTGTGGTGGGACTGGCTTGTACCAAGCACATCAACATCTTGTATTCTTCCAAGAAATCTGTTGCACAGGTCCCTCGCATCAATGGACTATACAACCTGTAGACCAAGATGAAAAACTCAACAATTGATTCTTATGCCAAAAGTAATGGTGGGGAGAGTGGAAAAGTATATTCTGATTACAAAGGGAGTTTTGGAACACCAGAAGCAGTGGCAGTGGAAGAATCAATAGCAGAACTACAAGAAAAAACTAACCACAAGGACTGTTCATTCCAGCTAGGACACTTGCTCCGAGAACTTGTGCCACGGGTGTTTTGGGCATGTCACTCATCTCACATTGGCGCTCATGGAAAAGCAAGAGCTAGTGCATAGGATGGAGTTAGTTGATGAGGCGGAGGAAGAGACCTTGAACTTTTGTCAGCCGTGCCTTCAAAGCAAAATCAAGAAGAAACATTTCAAGAATAATGGTATGTGTGCTCTTGCACCCCTTGACCTCATCCATTCTGATGTGTACATTCCAATCCACATACCATCCAATGGAGGCAGCATCTTTCCGGCCTGCATTGACAACCAAAGCCGCAAGGTTTGGACAAATTTTCTCAAAAACAACAGCAAGATGCAGGAAACTTTGCAAGCCTTTGTTGTTGTGATTGAGTGGCATAGTGGTAAGAAGGTGAAGGCATTCAATGAAGGAGAGTGTAAAGCCTGTAAGGAGTAGCTCAAGAAAAAGGTCATTGAACACCGCAAATCTACCCTCTACTTACCTCAAAACAATGGTGAAATAGAGAGGATGAACCTGATCATGCTATTTGATGCCAAGCTACCTCTCCCATTCTGGGCTGAAGTGCCACATACCGCTACCTATCTGTTGAACAACACACCTGCAACAACTCAGCAAAGGAGAGGCAAGAAAAATCAAACACAATACTTGAAGACGTTGCAAGAAGCATGGTCAGGCAAGAAGCCACATGCCTCCTGTGTGGATATGTTCGGTTGTACCGGCTTTGCCAAGGTTCATGTTGGTGAGGCTAGTTGCAAGAGTGCAAATGTGCATCTTTATCGGCTATAACACCGTCCATAGAGCTTATTGAATGTGCGACCAAGAACCCAAGAAGGTTATCCGTAAGAAAGACGTGGATTTCCATTAAAGGTCTGTGCGTAAGGGAGAGCTTCTGGAACTTGAGAAAACTCCTAAACAAGGAGAGTGGCTCATCCTCCTTGAGGGAGAGAAAGCACCAGTGCAGAGGCACGTGCATGGACTGGATAATGCAACAGGGTGAGGAGCTCATGGGGGAATCAAAATCTGAGTCCGACACAGTTGACCCTTCTGACCACAAGCAAGATAGATCTTTCATAATCAATGACGAAGCACACTTGCAGCCTCCATGATAGCATCAACAACCAACATGTCTAAGGAGCAGTTCACATCTTGAAGTACCTTAGAAGCATTGCGACACAAATCAGGGTGGATGCACCGGTTTCAACTTTTTTTTTTTGGTTCAAGAGGAGCCAATGTCTGTCGCAAAGGCCCTAACATGGCATGACAAAACCGAGTGGAACAAAGCAATGAGCAGTCAATTCAACTCCATTGAGAAGAATGGGACATGACTCCTAGTGGACAGAGCTAGTCAAGGATTGGGGACCAAGTAGGTGCTGAAAGCTAGAAGGAAAAAGGATGGCAAGGTAGACAAGTACAAGGCTCGGGTGTGGCAAACGGGTTCTCTCAACTCCCTCATGTAGAGTAGAATGAGACATTTGCTCCGCCACCCCCCCTAGCTCTCGCAACCCACCAGCCCACCCACCCGCCCGTCGATCAAGGCCCTTGTGATTGAGGGTTGCGGTGGAACGGGCGGCCGGTGGGCTGCCGGGAAGCAGTGGGGAGTGGGGGGGGAGGGGACTTTGACAGGAATTCCGGCCAGCAGGCGTCCATAAGAATCCTCAATGAGAGTCGAAAATCCCTTTTGTTTGTTTTTGACACATTTTTCAACTTTATACCCTCGTTTGAGATACAAACAATAGACAAACCCACCCCCTTTTTACATCCAGGGTTTGAGGGTTTCTTTTTGCACGGGCACCTGCTGGGCCTCGCGATAGTGGGGCCCTTCAGGTTCCCTTTGAACGTTAAGGAGTCTCGGACCACCCATGCAAACTCCCCGCAAACCACTTACAAAAAATCACAAACCCTTCCTTTAAGGAGTTTGTGATAATTGGGTAGGAAATCGTGACGTCAGCATGTCGACGCCGCATCCATGCGACGTCGACATGCTATCTTTCAACAAACGAGAGGTGTACATCGTTTTTATTCTACGCCACGATCTTTGCATCCTTGTAGAAGGGGCGAGTCAGCCTTATTGTTCTGGCGGAGGGGCAAATGAGGTTTATCATTCTGGTGGAGGGGCGGATGAGGCTTATCGTTACGACAGAGGGGCAGATGGGGCTTATCGTTATGGCGGAGGGGCAGATGGGGTGTATTGTTCCGAAGGAGGGGCGGATGGGGCTTATTGTCCAAAATGAGGGGTACATGGTCATTCCGCCCTATTTGCTTATGGGTGGAGTCCGCTTCGGGTGATCCGAGATTGCGTTCCGGACTCTTGCGCGTCCACGCTGGCAAGTTGGACTTATTGCGCACCTAGGCCCCGAAATGGAATCATTTAAATCTATCGATCGGTTCTTTGCACCAAACGAGGTTAGTTAAACCAATCATCGATAAGATGGTTTTGCGCAGCACAGCTTATCGATGATTGGTCAGCCATTTCAACAGTTTCCGGTTCGCCGCCATTTCTTCTGCCAAAGCCTGCCAGCGCAGGACGATATGTACTCATCTAATGACACGCGGGCAGCGTCGAGACAGGGGCACCATTGACGCGATATGTGATGTCAACATAAGGTTGGCTTCGCGACGGCTGCGATACCGGAGTAAAGTTGGCCATGCCGAGTTACAACACTAGGCATTCAAGAATCTGAAGAAGACGGTGATGAGCCTCATCGGCCGTCGGTGTTGGTAAAAATGCTATAGTGGGGACCTGAGCTACATAGTTAAAAAATGGTTGCAGAACCTCGGAAAACCTAGTTCTAAAACTTCATTATCGATAAATTTCAACAATAACTGTGCCACAGAGGCAAAAATTCATTCAATGATGGAAGAAATCGCGGCAAATAGATTTGCGACAGGCGCCAGGAACATGGTGCAATTGCATTTTTTTGAGATGGCCTCGCTTGCGCTCGTCACATTGCAGACCTATTCTTCCCTCTCTCAAGTATAGTTGAAACCTCTTCCGGCTCGGGCCCCTAGAGGTGGGGTCATGGGGGGAAGAGGATCGATGGTGGGCGGTTTCTGATTGGGAGGGTGAGGGGTGGGGCAAGAGGGGCAAAGAGCAGGGCCAAGTCGACAAATCGGACGCGCAAACTGGCGGATGTGACATTGCAAGAAAACAAACTGTGGAAGTGGTGGTCACGATTTACAGAAAATATCCACAAAACGGCTGCCAGAGAACAAATTTAAGACTACAAATGTACTCAAATTTGTTCTTTTTGTGTGCAATATGAAAAACACTTTCACCAATGAAATTTTAGTGGAGAACCTTAATTATTATGGACAACGAAATCATGTGGCACTAGGGTATTGTTTTCCGCTCGGCGTAACACATGAAGAGAAGGAGATGATACTCTTGTTTTCAGATAGGAAGGATAGGACGAAGTCCAACCGTTCGATGCATGTTGCAATAAAGTAATTTGCCGACTTCTTTTTTTCTAGAATAGATTGTCTCTCAAACATCAAGAATAGTAGGAGCTGGTAGATTACCATCCAACAGTCGTTGGTCATTTGATGTTGGCATGGTGGAGCAAATTGTAAACTCATGAATGTGTGAGTTTCACAACTTAACTGAACAGTCCCTGATGAATCAATGTCACTTGTGACACAGACTATGTGGGACCATCGAACAGTCGATGGTCGTTTGATATTGGCGAGTTTTGGGAGTACCAGGCTTGGACAACCGATGGTCGCCTTTAGTGGGCATCTGAGCCATCTCGTGCAGAGTGGCTATGGGATGTTTTTTTTTTCAAGTTTTTGGGCCAAGGGCTCATATGCTACAAACAATAGGGAAGACATGGAATCCCCTGCGAAATGTTTTGCCTCCAGATTATACTTTTGAAACAACGGACATTTTGTTGATTAATTTACAAACTATGGGTAAACGATTAGGGATGTTTTCAAAAGTTGGGTATAGAGGAATCAGGCCCCAAAACAAAGGATGTAGCGGGCCCGATACACCATCAACATATTCAATCCTTGTTCATGTTTAGTCCAAAGACGACAGCAATCCGCGGCTAACTCCTAGATCGCCTCCATTTTTATTAGTTTCCCAACTTGCGCCCATTATGAGAATTATGGCTACGGCGCCTCCATTAACAGGGGCGACCTAGCCAGAAGTTTCTGAAAGTGGGGGAAATACTTCGATAATGTTTCATCCTTACTGGGCGTCCTAGCCATAATTCTGCAGAGCACCAAAAGTAGGTTGACCTGGTTATAACTTTCCGGAATGGGGGTGACCTAGATCTTTTTCTCGGAATGGTGGTGTCTCAGACGTGGTGGAGCGAGAATAGGGGCGACTTACAAAGTCGCCCAGCAATCCGTTGTGCAAGAATTTCTTGCCCCGCTTGCTGTAATTGCCCTCTGTCCGCCTGCATTGCCAAACCGCTTGCACTGTTTCCAACCGGCGCGCCTGCTTGCCCACTCTCCCGTCCATTTGCCCACCTGTCAGCTTGCCCAACCGCTCGTCCGCCGACCCGATTGCCCTCCCGCCCGCCAGCTTGCCCGACGCTGTGGCTGGGATTCGGCACAATTCGGAGAGTATTTGCGTCCGCCCAAATGTTATCCCACACCCACTCGCATCGTGTAAAGATTTGTGCGGAGTATCCGAACGCGGGCGAAAGACATCGTCCGCACTTGGTATTGAAATTTCAAAATGGTAAATATTTTGAAACGTGTGCAATAAATTTTACGGTACGACTTCGCACCTCACGCTACTCCTCGTCAACACTGGCAGGCAACCTTCACGTACAGCGCCGAGCGAGTGCACACTGGAGCAGGTACCACACGCGCGTGGAGTTTGTTAACTGCGAAGGCTTGGCTACGGTTGGGTGGGGGAGCGGGAGAAAAGCGCTATGTTGGACTCGCGTGCAACTGCTAACCCTATCAGGGGTCGGCTGAGCACCGAATCCAGTCATGGGGTGCGGCTGGTTGTCGCTGAAATCCTTCGTTGAACGCCATCGGACAGGTCATGGCGGAATTTGTTGAAGGACTTCAGGAGTCCACAAACTTTACGCCGCGTACCAGTCATAATCATCGCCGGTCACAAGACATGTTCAACCGGTCAGGTCCGAAGGGTCTCCTCCCGAGCGCGGACGCACGTCGAGGTTCCAACTAACGATGTTCGCACGTGATTGGTGGAGACGGGGATTGTTGAGCCGATTCCATTCACTCACTCTTGTTCTGTGTGGGGCCCGCCAGGATCGTTGCAGGAGGAAAGCGAGAAGTTCATCCGGACGGAGCGATGTTGAGTGCCGAGGACCGCTACCTAGACAACTGAAAGGCGAAAACCCCACCGCCAGGAGTTGCTGGCCATCGCTCAAATCGATCGTTGAGGAGCCCCAACTACGCATTCCAGCGACAACCAGCCAAATCCAGTCATGGTTTTGTCTCTGAAACAGTCCGCCTACCGCCTGTTCGCACCAACGTACACGTGAACCCAACATGGGGTTTTGTCCCTGAAACCGTCCTCTTACGCGCACGAATGCAGTAGTTAGCAACTTAAGGTGAATCTAGCTCGAATCACAAGCCCCACAACGATGGGCACATCGTTCCAATGGAAACACGAACAAAGAATTACAATTCCTCCTTCACAAAAACACTTCTTATAAAAATATGGAGCAAACATAAACAAAGAAACTAAAATTCCCGAGACAAAGTGCAAATAAAAGAAATTAAGCTTCTCAAAACATGTTGACCACGAATTTAAAGACAATTGCGTGGGAAAAAAGAACATCAAGAACAATTAAAATCAATGAATATAGCACACCAAGAAAAGTGAGAATGCCAATCTAGATGAGACCACAAGCGGGAAAAGTAGAATTAAAAGTTATTACCCATCAAAATGATCAGAATTTAAACATAAAACATCCAATAAAATGATAAAGAAATCAATTCAAATTAATGTAATAATGAGTACAACTTATGGTAATAAATATGGTAGTGGAAGAAAACATATGCAAATGATTGGGAAGTCAACTCCCATACAATATTTACTTTTTAAAACACAAAACATGTGAAAAAAGTCACTTCAAAATACGTGATAAACAAATTCATGCTACATGGGACACAAATAAAACCGGGAAAATGTCAATTAAAAAAATTCAGGTTTTTATTTGTTGAGGAAACTTTGAAAAATTAAAATAACATTTCTATTTCGTTTACATAATTCAAACATTCCTATGAAAACGATTGGATATAATGATCCATATTTACATCATCATTTAACTTATGATAATCATTCTGGAATTTTATCTCAATGCATTGTCACATATACATTTCAATGCGATAAAACACTCATGTGTCTTTAATTTTTATCAATGAAGACATTCAAATCTCTATACAAACTCATAAAACAAAATACATTTCAAAATTTGAATCATTTCTACCATTCAAAATCAGGTGTCATCCAGATATTGTTTTTTATGAATATGACTAAATCTATTAAAATTCAATGTTTTTAAATACAAGAATATCTAGAATGATTTATATTTCGGGAACTTACATTGATTTATAAATCTCTATATTTACCTATGTCTACATCAAAATTCATGTCTTTATCTACATTTACATATATATATATATATATATCTATATATGAATCTATATCTATATCTATATCTATGTCTATATCTATATCTATATCTATATCTATATCTATATCTATATCCACATCTTAATCTATATACATACATATCTATGTCTATCTTTATATAAATAAATATATATATCTACATCTGTATCCAAATATATATCTATATCTATATATATCTATATCTATATCTATATCTTTATCTATATCTATATCTATATCTATATCTATATCTATATCTATATCTATATCTATATCTATATCTATATCTATATCTATATC
>SZWC01037575.1:2302-13810 GCA_023375785.1 Penium margaritaceum
GACGCGACTGGGGAAGCTGGCCCGGAGGGACCAGCGGACACGACTGGGGCAGCTGGCCCGGAGGAGCCAGCGGACGCGACTGGGGCAGCCGGCCTGGAGGGACCAGCGGACGCGACTGGGGCAGCCGGCTGAGAGGGACGAAGGAATGTGTCACCCGGACGTGGTAGGATGGAGGACGGACTCACCACTCCCCCACACGACGGGATAGACACAGACGAGCCGGAGCGAATGAGGTCACGAGGAAACAGGTCCTCGAAGAAGAGGGCGTCCCGGGACTCGATGATGAAGTGCCGGGAGGGGTCCCAGAAGCGCCAGGCCTTGGACTGACGAGAGACACTGAGGAAGGTGCAGGGACGGCTGCGGGGGGCAAGCTTGCCGCCCTGCTGTGGGGCGGGCAGCCAGACAATGGCGACACAACCCCAGATGCAAGCGGGGCGGAGGTCACCGCGCTGACCGCACCAATGCTGGTACGGCGTGGACTGACGGGGAAGGGGACCGTGGGGAATCCGGTTCCAGACCCAGGTCATGTAGGCCATGGCTTCAAAGTAGAAGCCCTCGGAAAGACCGGACTCGACACGCATGGTGCGGACGGCGTCAGCCATTGTCCGGTTCCACCGCTCGGAGACACCGTTCTGGGCGGGTGAGTAGGGCGCCGATGTCTCATGGTGGATTCCGCGGGAGGCGAGGAAAGTCGTGGCCTCACCCATGTACTCGCCACCACGATCGGAGCAAAAGCGGCGAAGGGAGCGGCCACACGCGCGCTCTGTGAGAACAAGCCATTCCTGGATGGCCTGGGTGACATCGCTCTTCTGCCTAAGACAGAAGACCCAGCGATAGCGAGAATAGTCGTCCGTGAGGGTGAAGACATACCGGCCACGCTCGTCGACCGACTCGGTGGGGAGAGGGCCCATGACATCCGAAGTGACAAGGTCGAGAGGGGCGGATACACGGGAGGCAGACAAGGGGTACGTGGACCGGTGTATCTTCCCCTAAGCGCAGTCAATACACTCAGTGGGGCACGGGAGAGGGAAAGTCTCTGGGTCAAGGCCCGAGGCAGGCCGGGTGCGAAGCATGCTGTCCACAGCGGCCGAGTGGACGTGGCAGAGGCAGCGGTGCAAGAGGCGGGTGTGCTGAGGAGAAAGCATACTGGTGACGAGCACATGGCCAGTGGCGGCCGACGAAGAGGAGACGGGAGGAGAAGAGGAGAGACGAGGAACATGCCACAGGTTGCCACGGGCGGTGGCGTGCAAGACGACAAGACCAGACGGACGCAACGACACAGTGCCAACACCACGCGAGTGGACAACATCCATGCTCATGCGGTCAAGGGCAGTCACGGACAGGAGGCTGAGCTCGAGACCAGGGACGAAGAGGACATCGGTCAGAAAGACGTCACCGGCAGGTCCACAAAAACGAACGACGCCAACACCACGTACAGGCAACACCTCTCCGGAGCCCGTCCGAACACCGGAGACATCGCCGACAGGGCCGAGCATACTGAAGGCCTCACGAGAGGCCGTCATGTGATGCGTGGCCCCAGAGTCGATGATCCAGGTCTCAGCAGGGTCCTGGATCGGGGTCGCTTGATCGCTAACGGTCACATGGCAGCAGGCAAGGGACGCGGACGCAGTGGACGGAGGCGCGAAACGGGACTGCCAATCGTCAAGCCAAGCAAGATCATCAAGAAGAGGGGCGGAGGAGGCCACGGGCGACGACGAGACAGACGAAGAAACGGGACACGACCGCAGCTCAGTCTCAGTCATGCAGGGCTGGGCAGGAGAGCAGGAGGTGATGCAAATCGCACTTCCCTTGGGGGGAGGGCGAGGCAGGCTGAGCTCGAGCGCGATGAACTACTCCAGCTGGCGCTCACGGGAGGAGGGCCCGAGAGTGTAGACGGAGTGCGGCGTGACGGCGCCGGAGCCCGGGTAGTAGGAAGACTGCGCCGGTGAAGGGAGCGAATGCGCCGACGGCTGCGGGTAGTACTGCTGCGGCGCGGGTGTCTACGGGACAGGTTGAGCTACCAGAGTGGCAGAGCCGCTGGACGAGGTCAAAGTGGAAGGCCCAGCAACGGCGACGGCGGCAGAGGCGAGGTGGCGCTCCCGCTGGCGCTGCATGGTAGCGATGACGCGCCCCTCGTCCGTCGGGAGAGGGCACGTGTACCACCCGTGTCCGGGCTGACCATAGTTATGGCAGGCCGAGCCACCACCGCTGGACCCGGTCGACGACTGCTGCTGCTGCTGCTGCGGCTGACCCTTGCCTTTCTTGTTCCGGCTCTTCTTCTTCTTCCTTGATGACGATGAGGTAGCTGCGACGGGGGAGGCGATGGCCACGGAGGTAGCGGCAGGGGAGGCGACAGTAGGGGAGGCGACGGCAGGGGATGCAAGCGCCTCCGTGCGATGGAGCTGGGACTCCTGGCTAGCTTCCTCAATGCGCAGGAAGAGCTCGTATGCCCAGGGCATGAGGGTGCCCTGGGTCACCATGGTGGAGAGGACATCCTGGGGGTAGTGTACGAAGACGTCTGCGTAGTTGCTAGTGGCGCCGCGCTTGATGGTGAGGAGCGCGGACAGAGGGGGTGGAGCAGATGTGCCGAGACGACGGAGGATGTCCTCCACCCGCTGCTAGTAGGCAGTGACCGTCTCGGTCTCCCCCATGTGCAGGGAGTTGAACTCCCGGAGCACACGGCTGATCTCAGCGTCGCTGGACAGGCGATGAGGCCTTGTGAGGACGTGCCAGGCGCCTGCAGGGTCTGGGATGGCGCCAGCCGTGATGTCGCCGAGGAAAGGCTCCAAGGCCAGGCGGGAAGCTGGAGGGGCGACTGGGACAAGAGCACGGACGGCGCGACTAGCATCATACAACTGGTCAACCTGGGTGGAGTCGTAAGGGAGGGTGTAGTATGCCCACAGGCCCTCACCCTGTGCCCAGATCCGGAAGCTGAGCTCCCAGCTTCGGAACTTCTCGCCAGCCTGAAGCGGCGGCGGCGGCGTCTCAAAGTCCTTGTGCCTGCGGCCGGTACCCGGAGTGGGGCCAAGGACGTAAGTGACTTTCTGCCGCTGGCGCTGAGTCTGCTGTTATGCCAGGTAGTACGTGGCAGCAGACACAGCTGGGCTGGCGTGCCCTGGAGGGATGAAGGACGGCAGCGCGCTGGTGGCGGTTTGGGAGGCGACTGGCTGCAGCGCCGCAAGCTGTTGTGTCAAGGCGGCGAGTTGTTGCTGAAGGGCAGCAAGTGGGTCAGGGGGCCGCCAACGTTACCAGTAAGCCGCTGCTGCTCCTGTTGCTGCTGCTGCTGTAGGGGCGGCGGCTGCTGCTGCTGTAGAGGCGGTGGCTGCTGCTGTATGGGCGGCGGCTGCTGCTGCTGCAGCAGTGGCGGCTGCTGCTGTAGAGGCGGCGGCTGCTACTGTTGCAGCGATGGTGGCTGCTGCTGGATGGGCGGCGGCTGCTGCTGCAGCGGCGGTGGCGGCTGCTGCTGTAGAGGCGGCGGCTACTGCTGCTGCAGTGGCCGTGGCTGCTGCTGTATGGGCGGCAGCTGCTGCTGCAGCGGCAGCAGCTGTTGTTGTAGAGGCGGTGGCTGCTGCTGCTGCAATGGCGGCAACGGTTGGTCCTGCTGCGGCGGCGGCGGCAGCTGTTGGTCGTGCAGCGGTGGCGGCTGCTGCTGCTGCAGCGGCGGCGGGTGCTGCTGCTGCTGGTGCTGTAGCAATCGCTCCAAGAAAGGAGGGGTAGGGGTCCCCCATCAGAGGAGGACCCCCCCTCGCCAGGACTATCAGCCATGCCTTGGTGTCTGTGTATTTTTTTTGTGTTGTCTTTGTGTTGATGCTTCAGCAGGGGGTTGGGGGAGTGGGGAGTCTACCCACTCCTCTAGCCTGCCCCTTTTCCCCTTTCACCCTCCCCCCCTTTTTTTTGTTGTTGATGATGTCAGCAGTGACGTCAGTAGTGATGTCAGCGGTGACGTCAGCAGAGGGGTGCTGACGTCAGCAGCGGCGAATGTAGGGGCCGCCGCTGTTGCTTTTGGTGCTGATGTTGCTGCAGCAGCAGCTGCTGCTGCTGCTGCTGTAGCAGTTGCTACTGCTGCTGCTGGTGCTGTTGCTGGTGCTGCTGCTGCTGCTGCTACTGCTGCTGTTGCTGCTGCTGCTGGTGCTGCTGTTGCTGCTGCAGCTGCTGCTGCTGTTGCTGCTGCTGCTGCTGCTGCTACTGCTGCTACAGCCGTGTGCTGCTGCTGCTGCTGCTGTTGCTGTTGCTATTGCGGGTGCTGCAGCTGCTGCTGCTCGTGCTGTGGGCTGTAGCAGTTGCTGTGGCTGCTGGTGCTGCAGCAGCGAGCTGCTGCAGCTCTCTGCTGCAGCTGAGTGCTGCTGCAGCTGCTGCGTGCTGCAGCAGCTGCTCGCTGCAGCTGCAGGCTGCTGCAGCAAGCTCCAGGGGTGGGGGAATTTTTTTTGTTGCCCTTTTTTTTTCCCTTATCATAGCGGGCAGCAACCCGCTGTCTGCTGCGAGCAGCGGGCTGCTGCTTGCCCAGCAACAGCGAGCTGCTGCTCGCTGGCAGCAGCGGGCTGCTGCTTGCTTCTCGCTCGCTGCGAGCAGCGGGCAGCAGCAGCCGCGGCTGGCAGTTGCTGCTCGCTGCTGCTGCTGCTGCTGCAGCTGGCGGCTGCTGCGGCTCGCTGCAGGAGCTGCTGTAGCCCGCTGCTGCTGCTGCACGGTGCTGCAGCTGCTGTGTGCTGCGGCTGCTGCCTGTTGCTGTTGCGGGCTGCTGCAGCCGGCTGCTGCTGCCGGCTGCTGCTGCTGCAGCACGCTGCTGCTGCTTCTGCTGCGGGCAGCTACTGCTGCGGGCTACTGCTGCTGCTGCGAGCTGCTGCTGCTGCGGGCTGCTGCGAGCTGCTGCGTTTGCTTGCAGCTGCTGGCGGTGCCAGTCACTGCACCTGGGTGACGTTGCCGCGGGCGTCGTCGCCCACAGACGTCAGACGCCGCCTGCCGCTCACCTCCTCGCGTCACGCGTGGGGGTCAGTGCTGCCGAAAAAAAAATCGGCAGCATTTCCCCTGGCCCATTGGCCGTGGGAAAAATTCTGACGCTGCCACCAGGAGGGTCATTGCTGCCGGAAAAAATCCGGCAGAATTGCCCCTGCACTGGCGCGTATGGGGGTCTGCCAGCGTTGTATGGCACCTGTTCGCCAGTCTTCTGCTGCTGCTGCTACGCTCTGGCTCTGATACCAAGAAAGAAACTATGCAGCAGGTTGGGGCAGCAGCGTTGTTGATGCAGCGTGCGGGCTTCCACGCTTGTTGCTTAACTCAGCTGCCCCCTCAGTCTGCTGCTCTAGAGTCTAAGTCTGGAAGCTCTGGGTTTTGTTACTCAGAAACGCGCGCGCCAGAGTTAGCGCCAGAAAGCAGCTGAAAACTGATAATGACTGATTAGGAATGAAGAATGAACAGCAATGGGGGACCCCTCCAAGTTCTAGCCCCCCCCCAGCTCTGTAGAGCTTGTTACTCAGTTCATCAGCCAATCAGAAAATACCTCAGTTCAGGCTGGCAGGTTTTCTCGGTGAGGCCTGCCAGGCAGCCGACAGCCCAAAACCCGGGCGTCGTCCGTTTTGCCTGAAAACTGGACCATACCATAATACCGATGCTGCAAACGCAGCCGTGTGGTCAGAATATGCTAGAAAAATAGTAGCGAGGAGTTATGGCAGCCTAAACCCAGATAGTGCCCACAATGGTTTATGCTGCCAAACAGGGCCATGCAACATGCAACTGGGACCCTAGGCAGTGCATGACGATGCAGATGCGATGGGACGCGCTGGACGCATGTAAGCAGCAATTGCGGTGTCAATGACCGCCGGCAGCACGACCGCCGAGGAGGCCTGCCGATGGAGCTGAGCGCGTCGCCGGAGAGAGGAGGCTCCAGCGAACTGCGAGAAGACCTCAGCATGCGTCGGCTCCACCGGACGACACTCCATCAGCGTCGAGTCTCGCCATCAGTCATCTGCACGCCGATGTACACAAGCCGGGAGGACACAACAGAGCACAATGAGAGATGTGAACAAACCAACATCCTCCTCCTCCTCCTCCTACTCCTCCTCCTCCTCCTCCTCCTCCTCTCCCTGCCACTCCTTCTCCTCCTCTTCCTCCCCTTCCTCCTCCTCCTCTCCCTGCCACTCCTTCTCCTCCTCTTCCTCCCCTTCCTCCTCCTCCTCCACCTCCTCCTCCACCACCACCTCCTCCACCTCCTCCTCCCCCTCCTCTTCCTCCTCCTCTCCCTCCTACTCCTGCTCCTCCTCCTCCTCCTTCTCCTGTTCCTCCTCCTCCTCCACCTTTTCCTCCTCCACCTCCACCACCTCCTCCTCTCCCTCCTCCCAGTACTCCTCATTTTTCTTCTCCTCTTCCTCATCCTCCTCTCCCTGCCACTCCTTCTCCTCCTCCTCTTCCTCCCCTTCCTCCTCCTGCTCCACCTCCTCCTCCTCTTTCTCGTTCTCTTCTGCCTCCCCCAACTCGTACTCCTCCTCCTCCTCCTCCCTTCCATTTGCCTGCCTTGTCCCATTCGCCACATGCCATGTGCCTGCGCACATGGCATGTGGCCTGGTTTACTTCTATTTTTGTGTGCATCCCTGCCCCTGGCTTGCAGGGCCTCTACCATCCAGTGGTGGTGATCTGACATCCTTTCCCGCATTTTTAGCAAGTCTTCACGGCTTCAATATCTTGCCATTTGTACCACTCAAACTGCTGGCGGCATGGCATCGGCGTCTTCAAGTGCAGTGCTGCTGCTATCAGGGAGCACACTCACCTATGAAGAACCAGAGCACGATCCAACTCTCTTGCAGCCCCTCCTTCCTTGGCTAGGATTCGGCCCATGTGATTCATCCTTGTCGCTTATGCTGCGATGTTGAAGTACTCAGCATAGGTCGTTAATTTTGACCTACTGGACCATACTCATGTGTCATGCTAGACTTACGCTGTCATGTTGAAGTAGTTAATGTTCCTTGTGGTGCTAGGACGTAGGGAACCAGGGCATTTAGTGTCCTTGCCCCAGTTAGGAGATTTGCTCTAAAACGAAGTGCCCATTAAGTCAACAGCTATGAGCCGTTGCGATGACCGTTCGTGAGCGCCAAGCCAAGTGTGATGCGCCAAGCTAAGTGTGATCTATAGATATAGATATAGATATAGATAAAGATATAGATATAGATATAGATATAGATATAGATATAGATATAGATATAGATATAGATATAGATATAGATATAGATATATCTATATCTATCTCTATATCTATATCTCTATCTATATCTCTATCTATATCTCTATCTATATCTCTATCTATATCTCTATCTATATCTCTATCTATATCTCTATCTATATCTCTATCTATATCTCTATCTATATCTCTATCTATATCTCTATCTATATCTCTATCTATATCTCTATCTATATCTCTATCTATATCTCTATCTATATCTCTATCTATATCTCTATCTATATCTCTATCTATATCTCTATCTATATCTCTATCTATATCTCTATCTATATCTCTATCTATATCTCTATCTATATCTCTATCTATATCTCTATCTATATCTCTATCTATATCTCTATCTATATCTCTATCTATATCTCTATCTATATCTCTATCTATATCTCTATCTATATCTCTATCTATATCTCTATCTATATCTCTATCTATATCTCTATCTATATCTCTATCTATATCTCTATCTATATCTCTATCTATATCTCTATCTATATCTCTATCTATATCTCTATCTATATCTCTATCTATATCTCTATCTATATCTCTATCTATATCTCTATCTATATCTCTATCTATATCTCTATCTATATCTCTATCTATATCTCTATCTATATCTCTATCTATATCTCTATCTATATCTCTATCTATATCTCTATCTATATCTCTATCTATATCTCTATCTATATCTCTATCTATATCTCTATCTATATCTCTATCTATATCTCTATCTATATCTCTATCTATATCTCTATCTATATCTCTATCTATATCTCTATCTATATCTCTATCTATATCTCTATCTATATCTCTATCTATATCTCTATCTATATCTCTATCTATATCTCTATCTATATCTCTATCTATATCTCTATCTATATCTCTATCTATATCTCTATCTATATCTCTATCTATATCTCTATCTATATCTCTATCTATATCTCTATCTATATCTCTATCTATATCTCTATCTATATCTCTATCTATATCTCTATCTATATCTCTATCTATATCTCTATCTATATCTCTATCTATATCTCTATCTATATCTCTATCTATATCTCTATCTATATCTCTATCTATATCTCTATCTATATCTCTATCTATATCTCTATCTATATCTCTATCTATATCTCTATCTATATCTCTATCTATATCTCTATCTATATCTCTATCTATATCTCTATCTATATCTCTATCTATATCTCTATCTATATCTCTATCTATATCTCTATCTATATCTCTATCTATATCTCTATCTATATCTCTATCTATATCTCTATCTATATCTCTATCTATATCTCTATCTATATCTCTATCTATATCTCTATCTATATCTCTATCTATATCTCTATCTATATCTCTATCTATATCTCTATCTATATCTCTATCTATATCTCTATCTATATCTCTATCTATATCTCTATCTATATCTCTATCTATATCTCTATCTATATCTCTATCTATATCTCTATCTATATCTCTATCTATATCTCTATCTATATCTCTATCTATATCTCTATCTATATCTCTATCTATATCTCTATCTATATCTCTATCTATATCTCTATCTATATCTCTATCTATATCTCTATCTATATCTCTATCTATATCTCTATCTATATCTCTATCTATATCTCTATCTATATCTCTATCTATATCTCTATCTATATCTCTATCTATATCTCTATCTATATCTCTATCTATATCTCTATCTATATCTCTATCTATATCTCTATCTATATCTCTATCTATATCTCTATCTATATCTCTATCTATATCTCTATCTATATCTCTATCTATATCTCTATCTATATCTCTATCTATATCTCTATCTATATCTCTATCTATATCTCTATCTATATCTCTATCTATATCTCTATCTATATCTCTATCTATATCTCTATCTATATCTCTATCTATATCTCTATCTATATCTCTATCTATATCTCTATCTATATCTCTATCTATATCTCTATCTATATCTCTATCTATATCTCTATCTATATCTCTATCTATATCTCTATCTATATCTCTATCTATATCTCTATCTATATCTCTATCTATATCTCTATCTATATCTCTATCTATATCTCTATCTATATCTCTATCTATATCTCTATCTATATCTCTATCTATATCTCTATCTATATCTCTATCTATATCTCTATCTATATCTCTATCTATATCTCTATCTATATCTCTATCTATATCTCTATCTATATCTCTATCTATATCTCTATCTATATCTCTATCTATATCTCTATCTATATCTCTATCTATATCTCTATCTATATCTCTATCTATATCTCTATCTATATCTCTATCTATATCTCTATCTATATCTCTATCTATATCTCTATCTATATCTCTATCTATATCTCTATCTATATCTCTATCTATATCTCTATCTATATCTCTATCTATATCTCTATCTATATCTCTATCTATATCTCTATCTATATCTCTATCTATATCTCTATCTATATCTCTATCTATATCTCTATCTATATCTCTATCTATATCTCTATCTATATCTCTATCTATATCTCTATCTATATCTCTATCTATATCTCTATCTATATCTCTATCTATATCTCTATCTATATCTCTATCTATATCTCTATCTATATCTCTATCTATATCTCTATCTATATCTCTATCTATATCTCTATCTATATCTCTATCTATATCTCTATCTATATCTCTATCTATATCTCTATCTATATCTCTATCTATATCTCTATCTATATCTCTATCTATATCTCTATCTATATCTCTATCTATATCTCTATCTATATCTCTATCTATATCTCTATCTATATCTCTATCTATATCTCTATCTATATCTCTATCTATATCTCTATCTATATCTCTATCTATATCTCTATCTATATCTCTATCTATATCTCTATCTATATCTCTATCTATATCTCTATCTATATCTCTATCTATATCTCTATCTATATCTCTATCTATATCTCTATCTATATCTCTATCTATATCTCTATCTATATCTCTATCTATATCTCTATCTATATCTCTATCTATATCTCTATCTATATCTCTATCTATATCTCTATCTATATCTCTATCTATATCTCTATCTATATCTCTATCTATATCTCTATCTATATCTCTATCTATATCTCTATCTATATCTCTATCTATATCTCTATCTATATCTCTATCTATATCTCTATCTATATCTCTATCTATATCTCTATCTATATCTCTATCTATATCTCTATCTATATCTCTATCTATATCTCTATCTATATCTCTATCTATATCTCTATCTATATCTCTATCTATATCTCTATCTATATCTCTATCTATATCTCTATCTATATCTCTATCTATATCTCTATCTATATCTCTATCTATATCTCTATCTATATCTCTATCTATATCTCTATCTATATCTCTATCTATATCTCTATCTATATCTCTATCTATATCTCTATCTATATCTCTATCTATATCTCTATCTATATCTCTATCTATATCTCTATCTATATCTCTATCTATATCTCTATCTATATCTCTATCTATATCTCTATCTATATCTCTATCTATATCTCTATCTATATCTCTATCTATATCTCTATCTATATCTCTATCTATATCTCTATCTATATCTATATCGATATCGATATAGATATAGATATAGATATAGATATAGATATAGATATAGATATAGATATAGATATAGATATAGATATAGATATAGATATAGATATAGATATAGATATAGATATAGGTAAGATATAGATGTAGATATAGATATAGATACAGATATAGATATAGATATAGATATAGATATAGATATAGATATAGATATAGATATAGATATAGATATAGATATAGATATAGATATAGATGTAGATTTATATGTAGATGTAGATGTAGATGTAGATGAAGATGTAGATGTAGATGTAGATGTAGATGTAGATGTATATGTAGATGTAGATGTAGATGTAGATATAGATATAGATATAGATATAAATGTATATACTGATATAGATATAGATATGGATATGGATATGGATATGGATATGGATATGGATATGGATATGGATATGGATATGGATATGGATATGGATATGGATATGGATATGGATATGGGTATGGATATGGATATGGATTTGGATATGGATGTGGATATGGATATGGATTTGGATATGGAAATCGATATGAATATGGGTATGGATATGGATATGGATATGGATAAAAATATTTATATAGATATAGATATAGATATAGATATAGGTATAGATATAGATATAGAT
>SZWC01037588.1:0-14631 GCA_023375785.1 Penium margaritaceum
TGTATATGTATATGTATATGTATATGTATATGTATATGTATATGTATATGTATGTGTACATGTATATGTATATGTATATGTATATGTACATGTATATGTACATGTGTTTGTATATATATATGTATATGTATATGTATATGTATATGTATATTTATATGTATATGTATATGTGTATGTATATGTATATGTGTATGTATATGTATATGTACCTGCATATGTATATGTTTATGTATAAGTACGTGTACATGTATATGTGCCTGTATATGTATATGTATATGCATATGTATATGTAAATGTATATGTATATATATGTATATGTATATGTATATGTATATGTATATGTATATGTATATGTATATGTATATGTATATGTATATGTATATGTATATGTATATGTATATGTATATGTATATGTATATTCATATTTATATGCAGATGTTTATGTATATGTATATGTATATGTACATATGTATGTGTATATATATGTGTATGCATATGGATATGTTTATGTATATGTATATGTATATGAATTTGTATATGTATATGTATGTTTATGTTTATGTTTATATGTATGTGTATGTATATGTATGTGTACATACATATGTATATGGTGCGGGCGTGGGCGTGCCGCATGAAATCTTATGGATACAAGCACTTTTTTCTTCTTCCATGCAAAAGAGTACTGCCATATGCCTTGTATTGGACACTTGTATAGGGTGGTGCCCTCATCGAATACATTGGAAAAGCAACCGTTAGTGGATGCCATGAAAGTGACATTCAAAACGTCCATGTGTATTCATTTTGAGATGTTCATGAATTGAATCATCCGCAAAATTCCGGAAATGTAAATGCCCCCTTGTGACCTTTTGGATCAACAAATTTTGGTTCAGGTACACCATGGTGGAGTAAATGATTCAGCCGTGGATGAGAATTCATTTAGTTGAAGCTCCTCTTGCCTTATTTATATTACCCTAAATCATTTTTGTTTGTGATCGCTGTGAGAGATCAGTTTTATGCCTGCAAAGTTAGGTTGAAGGCTCTACTTGTAGATAAATGTGGCACAGCTGGTGCCACGATTTCTTTTCATGATTGGTATCGATGCACATGTATCATCATGAGTACGATGTAAATAGAGGCATACTTTGTGAAATGACATCTCAAGTTGTGAGATTAATGAAGTTTATCCACATAATCTAGTGAATACTTCTGTTCCCCAAGGCTCTCAATGATTTTTTTCTATATCTTGGCATGAAACATTTTTTGTTTTGTTTCTTCCCCACGTTGGATTTGAATTCCTATGTGGTCAAAGGAATCTCCAAGGTATAGAATCCAACATTCGGGTAGTGTAAAGCTACTGGCTTCGAGGTCGCCTCCATGGTCAAAATCTTTTGGGGCAACCCCAAGACCGTGTTGTGATCTGAACTATGTTATAGTTGGACCGTGGTGTAGTATGAGATCGTAAAAGTGACATGGGGACCCAACAGTGGAAGTGGGTATTGCTCGTTTTCCAGTGAAAATGGACTTTTCACAGAACAATGGATGAACTCATGTCACCAACATGACTGCAAGCACATTTGTCTGTATATATCCATGATATCTATACTTGCTTTGTTACATCAAATTCAAGGTGGCGTATAAAATTTCATTCACATTTGATATTCGATTGATCACATCATGTGCCAAAACATGACTTTTGACATCTTTGACCACCGCACTGTAGTGCCTCAAATCATCAAGGATCCATAGAAGAGCCCTCATTTCTCTTTTGCACATTCAGTTTTCCCGTGGAGATCATTTTTTAGCAACCGTATTGAATTTTATTATCCTTAAAAAATGATTTTTGATACACTCATGCACCTTTCCATTCTTGATACCAGTCAGGTACCACGATTTGTATCCATCACTCACCGACTGATAAGGTACAAGCCTTTAAGTACGTATCATGCAAAGACATCTTGATGTCATCCTTTTGGGTCAAGATTGGGAGGTTACATGGATTCCATGTGTGTCCAATATTCCATGGCATAGCCAATATATGAACTGTCCATGTGCCCCATTGTCAACCACTCATGTTTGCTTTGAGGCCAACACTGCAATGGAAAGAAACACATGACTATTGCAGAAAAAACCATATCTCTGCCAAGAAACGTTTTCAATTTTCTGGTGGTATATTTCATATCCAAAGAAACAACTGATATCATCAGTTTGTTAAAGTTTCACAAAACGGACAATCGTTCATGCACATCATGCAGGTTTTTCATGCATTTCACGTACCCATTCTCACATGACCAAAACAAAATTGTTTGAATTGCATATCTTGATCCACAAAAATCCAGGTTGGCTTTGGGGCTGGAGACGAATTCATTGACCTGTCCATCTCATGCAAGTTGTGCACGGTCAGGAACTAGGTGTTGAACCATGCAGACCTTGTATCATGGACCAGCGGCAGATGCGGGTTGATTTTCCCACCGTTATCGTGGTCCAAATTTGTACTAAAATCAGCCAATATCAGGAACAATATATCCTTCAGGACATGTTCCAAAAACTCCCTTTCAAAAGGGTTTTGGCTGTTTGTCATCAGCAGAGGTACAACATTGACTTCAACAGGTTGTCACTATCAATAATGACTAGGATTGGTTCTTACTGTTAAGCTAGTGGAGCAAATCATTCAACAACACAGTTGTGTTTGAGTGTTTGAAGAATTCTCACCAGTTCTCCAAAGTATCCGGCAGTGTGATTGCCCTTGTTTACGTCAAGGTGTTCTCAATGATCAAGTGACCTGCTAACGATGCTTGCACATAGAACCACCCTGGGAATAGGTCGTATGCTCTTATCTGGTGGGAATATGCCACAAGTTAGCATGATTTGTTTTATTAACTCAATGATTAACTGCAAGAAAGCTAGTTGGATGAATATGGTGAAGTTGACACCCATGTCATCTTTGCAATTGGCACCTATGGAATGTGTGGTTTTATCAACATGGAAATTCCAAACAGTCTTAATGTACATAGTCCTTGTGGTAACTGAATCAGTGGTGCATTCAGCACACATGGCAAAATTGCCACTTGCAGCTTATGTGATTTGTGCTATTGGTGCTGTGACAATGTTGCATTTGGCACTCATGTCAATGTTTTCGAGAAACATATTCTTTTCCTATTTGTGACATTGATGCAAACCTCCTCATGTAAACGTTTCCGCCACCACGTGTGTGTTGAGTCTAATCGGCACTTTTCATTCAACTGAAATTCACACATAAAAGATTCTTCACATTTCCGTGGTGCAATGGGCACTCATGTCGATACACAGTTGACATTTCTTTGGCAGTGTATTCCATAGTCTATGAGCAGTGCATTTAGCACCAGCATCATTATTGCATTGGGCATCTATAACTAAATTGTAACTGGTGCTTTTATCACGGATGTGTTCCACACCCATAAACTTGTTACAACTAGTACTTGCTTCATTAGTGTGGTTGGCGATTGTATTGGTAACGCAAATGACACTTCTGTTGGTGATGCAGTTCATGCTCATATCAACATGAAGTCAGTACTTTTTTTGTATAGTTAGCACATTTTGCATTGTTGTATTAAGTAGATGAGTCATCGGGTGGATGGAGAAAAAATGATGCCTTTGCTTTTTGAGTTGAGAATTGGTCTTGATGTGCAACATTGTTCTGGTTTTCCAACCTAGAGTACTTCACAGTGGTCATTTCACGTTGATAAGTGTTTTGGTGTAACTCATCAAACGAGACCCATACCTCACGAGTCTGGCGTGTATGACAAAACTAAGTTTTGGTTCGATGATTCCTGCTGGTGACGGCGATCTACTTGCTAGGTTGTCATCCCACTGAATGAGGACTTATAAAGAATGCTATTGGAGGAATGCTAGAACACCAGTCAAGGTGGACACTTTGACGAGGACAAGATGCTCAAGAAGCTAGCAAAGTGCTATAGGAAAAGACGCAGACGGATGTGTCAGCCTTCTACAGATCGTGCGACAACTATCAGTAGCCAAAATCTTGTCGCAGGAGGCCGCCAACACTACTTCAACCATTACGTGTTCCAACAGAGTTGTTGGTTGACATGAGCATGGACTTCATGATAGGACTGCCCACCAACTCTGAAGGATGTGACACCATCCTTGTGGTGGTGGACAGATTTTCTAGATTGTCTCACTTCATCCCGGTAACAACCATCATCACAGTCAAAGGAACAGCACGGTTGTTCCTAAGCAAGATTGTACGGCTGCACGGCATGTCATGCACAATCACGAGCAACAAAGACAGTCACTTCACTGGCCATTTTTTGCGTGAATTGATGACGCATGTTGAAACTTGGATCCTGCTATCAACAACGTTCCATCTTCAAACCAACAGGCAAACAGATAGGACCAATCAGATACACAAAAAAATTCTCCAAACATTATACAAACCAAGCGGCACCAATTAGGTAGCCAAACTACCGACCGCCGAACTTGTAAACAACTCTGCCACTTCCATCGCAACAGGTAAAAATCTGTTGGAAGTGATGTATGGCAAACTTCCTGCCACACCGGCATGAATGCATACTCAAAGTGATATAAACACAATCCATATCCACCGTAGTGATTTCTCTTGCATCTGGGAGGTAATACCTCATACCCTTGCAAAGACAGAAACAGCTGTGAAGTGAGCGACTGACCAACAGTGCAGCAATGACGTGGTTAGTGTTGTTGGTTTTCACACATCTCTCTTTCTACTCTGTTGCGTCCTCCCGGCTTGTGTACTTCGGTGTGCACATGACTGGCGGCGAGACGGGACATTGCTAGAGTGTCGTCTGGTGGAGCCGACACACACTGAGGCCTACATGCATTTTGCTAGAGCCTCCTCCCTCCAACGTGCTCAGCTCCATCGGCAGACCTCCGCAGCAGTCGTGCCGCCGGCAGTCACTGTCGCTGAATATGTTGTCTGCACGCGTCCAGTCCTGGGTCTGACTACACTGTTGCATCTGTAGTGCCATGTTCTGCTTAGGGTCCAAGTTTCATATTATTAAGGCACTGTTGGGACCAGGGACTAACGTAGACGCTGCCTGGGTTTAGGCAGCTATAACTCATTGTTACTATTTTTCTACGTAATTCTGACCGCATGACTGCGTTTGCAGCATGCGTATTGTGGTATGGTCCAGTTTTCAGGCAAAACAGATGACTCCCGGGTTTTGGGCTGTCGGTTCTCTCGTAGGGCTCACCGAGAAAACCCGGCCAACCAGAAAACAAGTCATTTTTCTGATTGGCTTAGAAATCAAGTAACAAGCTCTACATAGCTTGGGGGGAGCTAGAACTTGGAGGGGTCTCCCATTCTTGGTCACTCTCACTTCCTAATCAGTTATTTCTAGTTTTCAGCCGTTGTCTGGCGCTAACTCTAGCGCATCTTTTTTGATTAACAATACCAAAGCTCTCAGACTTACACTCTGGTGCAAGAGAGTGAAGGGGCAGCTTAAGCAACGAGCGTGGGTTCCCACATGCTACATCAACAACGCTGCTGTCCCAACCTGCTACATTATGTTTTCATGCTTGGTATCAGAGCCATAGCGCAACAATAGCAGCAGAACACTAGCGAATAGGTCAAGTCAACGCCAGCGGTCCCCAGAACGCACTCGTGCAGGGGAAATGATGTCTGATTTTTTCTGGTAGCATTGACCCACCGGGTGGCATATTCAAAATGCTCCTAATGCGGGGGAAATGCTGCCAATTTTTTTTTGGCAGCACTGACCATACAGCGGTGGTAGTGGTGGTGGACTTGTGGCTGGCACAACCGACCAATGCTGGAGCAGCGCCAACGCACGTGGCGATGACACCGCCAGGAAAGTGACATCTGTTGTTGCCAGTGCGACAGTAGAACCAACAGCACGCAGTAAGCAGCACACAACAAGCAGCATAGAGCTAGCAAGTAGCAGCTGTTGCAGCAAGCAGTAGCTGCTGCAGAAAGCAACAACAACAATAGTAGCAGGCAACAGCCGCAGCCAACAGCAGCAGCGAGGAGCAGTAAGCAGCAGCAGCAGCAGCGGACAGTATCAGCTGCAACAAGCAGCGAGCAGTAGTGAGCAACGAGCAGCAAGTAGCAGGAGCAACAGCAGCCGGCCGCAGCAGCAACAACCAGCAGCAGCCGGCAGCGCGTACGAAAATACAACAGCGGGTGGCAACAGGAGCAACTACGGGCAGCAACAGTAGTAGCAATAGCAGCCAGTAGTAGCAGTAGTAGTAGCAACTACGACAGCAACGCGCAGCTATAGCAGCAACAAGCAGTGACCACGAACAAGAAAAAGAGAAAAAACAAAACAACAGTAACAGAATCACCGCAGACAGCATAGCCGAGGGTTGGGTGCAGCACCCCCACCCTTGCTGCTGCTGTTGTACCAGCAGCAGCATGCACAAGTGCTACTACAATAGCAGAAGCCACAACAGCTATTGTTGTACTCGCAATAGCTGTAGCAAGACCAGCAGCACGTAGCAACAGCAGGAGCAGTAGCCGTTGCAGAAACCACTATAGCAGCACTAGGAATAGCCGCAGCGCCAGTAGCAGCCGCAGTAGCATCAACAGTAATAGAAGCAACAACAACAACAAAAGTGGCAGTAGCACCAGTGCACGGCAACACTGTAGCATTAGCAGCAATGGCAATAGCACCAGCAACTATAGTGAAGTCATTCGTGAGCGCTAATGTCACCATAGACATCACTGCGGATGTGAATACTGATGCCAGTAACACTAGCAACAAGTACAACAGCATAGTGAATAACGCAAAAGCGGTTGCAGCAGCAACATAATAGCCACTGCTGACGTCAGGCACTCTCCGCTAACGTCACTGCTGACGTCCTTGTTGACGTTCACAGTGCTGCTGACATCACTGTCGACGTCACTACTGATGTCACTATTGATGTCACCAACAACTTCAACAAAAAACAAAGATAATGGAGTAAACAATGGCTAAAAGTGATGAGGGATCCTCCTCTACAGGAGGACCCATTGGTCCTCCCTTTTTGCAGCAAGTCCAGTAGCTGCAGCAGCAACAACAACAGCAACAGTTGTTGCCGCTGCACCAGCAACAACAGTAGTACCAGCAGCTACAGTAGCCACAGCAGTAGCCGCGGCAGTAATGGCAGCAGGAGCAGCAACAACCATTGTAGCAGCCACTACAGCAGAAGCAGTAGTAGTAGTAGTAGCCGCAACAGCAGTAGCAACAGTAGCACCCACAATAACAGTAACAGTAGCAACCATTGCAACAGCAGGAGTAGAACCAATACCCTTCAGGATCTGTTGTTACCCTTGCTTGTTAGACAGATCCGTTAGCCGCCATACGCCAGCAACTCGCAACGTTGATGGAGCAACTAGCTGCATTGCAGCCACCGACACAACTGCTGCAACAACAGCCGCTGTAACAATGGCAACATCAATAGCCGCCGTCCTTCCTTCCATCCGGGCATGCTAGTCTTGCCATTTCCTCTGGTACACAGTATTTGTCGGAGCAGCATACCCAGTGCCAAAGGCAGACTGTGTCTTGAGTCCTAGGTCCCACTCTGGGTGCTGGAAACATGCCAAAGGACTTTGAAACACCGCCCCCCTCCCCCCCTCGCCCTAGGCTGGCGAGCAGTTATGGAGTTGGGAGCTCAACTTTCACATTTGGGTGCAGGGTGAGGGCCTATGGCCATACAACGTCCTACCCTACGACTCTGACCAGGCGGACAAGGTGTATGATGCTAGTCGCGCTGTACATCACCTCCGATAGCTCAGCCGCAGCATCATACGCAACTGTCGACGTCCGCTCTTCCGTCACCTGCGCCTCCTTCCTCCCTCCCCGACTCCGGTGGCATCACGCCACAGTCGGTCTACTCTGACAGGCCCTCCACCTGCAAGCATCAATTGGAGCAGTTCATCACACTCTAACTCAGACTTCCTCGTCCTCCTCCCTATGGAAGTATAAGTTGCGTTGTCGCTGGTCACCTTGCCCTTCCATGCATGACAGAGTGTGAGCTGTGGTCATGCCCTGTCCCTTCGTCCATTCTGTTCTCTATCGTGCCCGCCCCATGTGCTCCTCTTGGTGACGATGTTGCCTGGCTGGATGACTGGCAGTCCCGGTTTGCACCCCCTTCCACTACGTCTGCGTCCCTCGCCCAACGCCATGTGACCATTAGCAACATGGAAAAACCGGTCCAGGACTCTACTAAGACCTGGATCATCGACTCCAGGGTCACACATCACATGACGGCCTCACGTGAGGGCTTAAGTGTCATTGGCCTTGTTACCAATGTCTCTGGGCTTCGGACACGTTCTGGTCAAGTCTTACCCGTTCGCGACGTAGGTGTGGTCAATTTCTGTGGTCCAACTGGAGATGTCTTTGTGAGCAATGTCCTCTTTGTTCCTCGTATTGAGCTGAGCCTCGTGTCTGTCACTGCCTGTGAACCGGGCTCGGTGTGCTAGCCTCAACCGGATGGTGTAGGCACCAACCGGCGGAAACGGCAACCAAGGGGAGGCCGATGCACACCAACCTGGTGTTACGGAAGCGTAGGGTCGTCTTGGGGGAGCACGGGAACACGTGTGGCACAGTGAGAGTAAACTGTACTTGTTATTCAAGTGTCAACATACAAGACTATATGTACATGATGACACATCCTAGGCGACCCGAGGTCGCCTAGCCGTGCGCGGCTCCGTATGGACCTGGGATGAGTGTTATTACTCCAGCATCACGTAGCTCATCTTCCCAGCTTTCTAACGCACCAAGAATTGCATCATTCCGTGGAGGAACGGCCGAGATGTGGCCGTTTCCGTGAACCACGATAATCTGCCGTTGGCAGCACCACTAGCGGCGGTGACGGCCGCCCGAAGCGCCCTTGCTGGTAATAACACATCGGGGCGCCATTCCAAAGCGCCCTTGGCCCTTAATGATCCTTGACTCATTGACTAACCGGGCCCCAAGGGGCGCTTCGGCCTTGTTGGGTCTTCCGAGGGTCGAGCCTTGGTCCTTGGGGATGAATTCCCGTCATCTGTTTTCCCCTCGGCCGGTCCAACCTTCGGCCGGGCGTAACTTCCTCAATCCTTGATGGATCGACCCCGTTCTTGGGTCGATCTTGCACGGTTTTTCCTGTAGATTCCAGATCCACAGTCAAAGTATACATTCAAGGAAGCCTCAAGCCGTGATCAGTGCCGTTGGCACTGTCCGGCTTACACTACCCGCCCCTTTAGGAGCGAGCCGCCCCGGTTCGCTCTTGATACTCCCGGAGGATGGCATTGATCCCGCCAACGTTGAAGTTGCGAGTAGGCTCCCATGAGTTGTGGGCCGCATTGTAGCCTTTCCATTTGACCAGGTACTCCCATCCACGACCACGACGACGGTGGTCAAGGATGGCCTCCACCTCAAACTCTTGCTCGCCTTCGATCACCACCGGAGGGGGAGGTTCAGAACTGCGGCCGGGGAAATGCTCGGCCGGATCATGGTAGAGCTTGAGCTTGGAGATGTGGAACACATCGTGGACAGGCATGGAAGGCGGAAGAGCCAACCGTACCACCACGGGTGTCCGCATTTCGAGCACCTCGAACGGATCAAGCCACCGGGGTTTCAACTTGTCCGACCGGACCCCGCGAAGCTTGACGTGCGCGCTGTCGAGAAGCACGCAATCACCGACCTTGAGCGTTGCGTCCACGCGTCGGCGGTCCGCTTGCACTTTCTGCTGCTCTTGCGCCTTCTTTAATGCATGTCGCGTCGCCGCCCAAATCTGCTTGAAGTCGCGTGCGGTAGACTCCACCGCGGGCAGGTTGCTTGCGACGTGCAAACTGAGGGGCGTGGTGGGCACCGTCCCGTTCACCACCTCAAATGGCGCCTTGCCGGTGGAGGCGGACATGGCAGAGTTGTACGCCAGTTCAGCGACCGGCAATCGCTGGTCCCACACCGTCTCGTCCGGATCACCCACTGTACGGAGGAGCTGCTCCAGCGTCTGGTTCGTCCGGTCCGTTTGCCCATCAATTTGGGGATGAAAACTGGTTGACAGCTGCACCTTGCTGCCATACCGCTCCATGAGTTCTCGCCAGAACTTGCTTGTGAAACGCGGGTCACGGTCGCTCACAATGGACCGCGGCACACCATGAAGACGCAGCACGTGCTCGAGGAACAGCCGAGCCGTGCCTTCCGCGCTCACCGTATCACGCGTCGCAATGAAGTGCGACATCTTGCTGAAGCGATCCACCACCACCAACACCGCATTGTGGCCTGCCGCTGTCGTGGGCAAACCCGTGATGAAATCCATGGAGATGTCCTGCCACGGCTGCTCGGGGATGGGCAAGGGTTGGAGGAGACCCGGGGTCTTTGTCCTCCTCGCCTTGTGGCGTTGGCACACGTCACAACTCCGGCAGAATTCAGCCACCTCCGACATCATGGTGGGCCACCAAAAGAAGCGAGCCTCCGTCTTGTCGACGGAGAAGTGACCGCTCGGGCCACTGTCATGGCACTCCTCCAAAATCAGCTGCCAAAGTGCGGACACCGCCGGAACCATCACCTGTTGCGTGCCGCGCCATTGCCAATACGGCGCCTCGAAGAAAAATCTCCGAGCGTCGTACTCCCCATGCGCCTCGTATCCCTCCGTGAAGAGCTTCACAAGGAAGGCATCCTCGTGGATGGTGAGAGACGCGATCCGCATCATCAGGTCCGGTCGCCGTGAGAGTGCATCGGCTGGGTTGATGCGACCTAGCCGGTACACGATTTCGTAGTCGAAGTGCGACTCGAGGTATTCCACCCAACGCGCTTGCTGCTGACTCAGGTTCGGCTGCGTCTTGAAGTACTTCAACGCGTGGTGGTCGGTGTAGACCGTGCATTTCCGCGCCTCGAGGTAGCACTGCCAGTTCTTGAAGGCTGCGACCACGACGAGCATCTCCTTGTCATGGGTGGCATAGTTCAGCTCCGCCCCGCGCAACTTGCGCGAGTAGTAGGCGACCGGCTGCACCCCGTTGCCAAAGTCCTGCAAAAGGATTCCACCAATGGCCAGGTCCGATGCATCCGTCGCCATTTCAAACTCACGGCCGCTGTCGGCCAAGTGCAAGGCCGGCGCGGAGGTCAGAGCCTATTTGAGATTCTCAAAGGCTTCTTGTTCACTAACTCCCCAACTCCACTCGTGATCCTTGCGAGTGAGATTGGAGAGTGGCGCTGACACTCCCGCATAACCAAGGAGAAACCTGCGGTAGTAGTTGCATAAACCAAGGAACACTTGCACATCGTGCACACTACGCAACTTCGGCCACTCTTGCATGGCCGACACCTTGCGCGGGTCCATGGCAATCTGTCCATTGCCAATTATGTGTCCAAGGAATTCAACTTTCCCCGCCGGGAACTCACACTTAGAGAGTTTTGCAAAACATTTCTCCTTCCGCAAAATTTCGAGGACCTTCTTCACATGCTCCTCATGCTCCTCCGCCGTCCTGCTATACACCAAGATGTCGTCGAGGTACACCACCACGAAGTCATCCAAGTACGGCCTGAAGATGTTGTTCATCGCCGCCATGAAGGTGGCCGGCGCATTGGTCAACCCGAAAGGCATCACGAGGAACTCGTAGTGACCATAGCGAGTGCGGAAGGCCGTCTTTTCCACATCATCTGCTGCGATGTGGATCTAGTGGTAGCCAGAACGGAGGTCAATCTTCGTGAAGAACCGAGCCACACGGAGCTGATCAAAGAGCTCCTCATCTCGTGGAAGCGGGTACCTGTTCTTGATGGTCAACTCGTTCAACGCCCGGTAGTCCACGCACATGCGCATCTCCCCCGTCTTTTTCTGCACAAACAAGACATGTGCAGCGTAAGGAGACGAGGATGGGCGGATGAAACCCTGCTCCGTCATCTCGGTCAGCTGCTTCTTGAGCTCCTGCAGCTGCGCGTCGCTCATGCGGTACGTTGCACAAACAGGCGGGCACGCTCCAGGTTTGAGGTCGATGCGATGGTCCACGTCTCGCTTCGGTGGCAGACCCGCCGGGAGGGTGTCGGGGAACATGTCCTCAAACTCCGTACACACCTTCTGAAGCCCCTCGGGCACCGCGGCAAACTTGCCTTGGACCCCCGGCTGCTTACGAGTCGCCCCATGCGCCACAACAGGCGCCACGTCCTCTGGTTCGTCGAAATCGTCCTCCACGTCTCGCACGAACGCCAGAAAAATCTGCTCCTTTCTCTGAATCGCGCGCTTGAGTTACACCAAATTCAGCATCATAGGCGCCGATTCCTCCTTGCGAGGCACTGACTGCTGCGGCGCTTCCTCCTCGCAGGTCTCCTCCTCCGCGGCCTCTTCCTCGGACCACGTAGGCAGGGGATACTCCTTGTCTCTGAGCTTGACCGAGACGGTGCGCGCCTCCCAATTGACGACGGGATTGTACTTGTGGAGGAAGTCATGACCGAGGATCACATCGTAATCCTTCATCGGGCACACCCGGTATACGGTCGTTATGCGAAGCTTCCCCACGCGAATGGAGAGGGGACGGGCCAGGTACCCCACTTCAATCGTGCCGTCCACTTGGTTAGCGGTCCGCTTCTTGCTCGTGAGCGCAAGGCCCCACTTCCGAGCACAGTCCATGCTCACAAAACTGTGGCTTGCGCCACAATCCAGCAGGCTCCCCACCTTCTCCTTGACGCCTTTCACTCGCGCCTCCAAGAGAAGTGCGGGCTGCTCCTCCTCATACCTCGTGTCCCATGCCTTGACCTCGGAAACCCCCTTAATTTCCGCAAGGCGTTCGGGTGGGCGGTCAACTGGCGGTTTGGGCTGAGAGGAGCCAGGAGTAACGCCATCTACTCCCGGCTCTCCTCGTTTCCCGACTCCTTTGTTGCTTTATCCGCTTCCTTCGTGGCTTGCTTCCCCTTCCCTTGACGCTTACCCTTGCCGTCGCCCTTCTTTGGACTCCGACAGTCACGCGCAATGTGGCCAGGCTTGCCACAGTTGTAGCACTTGCGCTGTTGCAACGCTCTGATCTCCATGGACGTGACGTCGCTCTCGGCCCGCTTGCCATAACCACCACCAAAAGAGTTGTGGCTGTTGGCATGAGCCTGTTGCACGCGCAAATCGTATCGTTCGGCTGCTACGATCATTGCCGACAGGTCGTCGTTGAGGTCGTGCATCACCGTCACAGCGCGAGCGTCGTTCTTGAGGCCGTTGCTGTAGTGGAAGCACAATTCGTGGGAGTCGAAGCCACAGTTGGCGACAATCTCACGAAACCTGCGGGTGTATTCGGCGACGCCGCCAGTGTGGCGAAGCCGACACAGCTTGGCACGCGCGTTGTTCCTCACGTCACCCACAGTGAAGCGCTTGATGAACGCCTCCGTGAACTCCTTCCACGAGTTTGGCCATTTCAGGGTAGGGTCACCACTGCTGCACGTTGGAGCCCATGGGGTTGAGATTCCGGTCGCGGCCACAATGCCGGCAACCATTGCTGCTCCAGTGCCGCGTGAATTGGACCGCATCACATCGGCCCACCAATCCAACGATGCCCCTCTCAACAGGGTCACGGCATAGTCGCGGCGTGCCTTGTACCTTGAGGCATCCACGCCGATGGCGGTGAAGTACAATTCCAGCCCGAGTATCCAAGCATGCGGAGCTGATCCATCCTTCTTCGATGGGTCGAATGGCTCCGGCTTGGGCGGGCTCGGGACACCCACCGCAGGTACGTCTGCGGTGGCTACTACCAATGGTGTTGTCACTGGACGCTTCGCGAGATCTTGATTGAGATACTCGTTCTGCTTCTCCAACAGGTCCATCTTGGCCTGCATGTCGGCGAGCAACTTCTGCAACGCTGCGACTGCTGTTACTTCGCCTTGCGCGTCAAACGCCGCGGCCAACGAGGACGAGCCGGTTGAAGTCATCTTCACGTCCCGTACAACTTCTTCCTCAACGGGTCCTCCGGTTACCGCGTTGTCACCGGAGTGCGTGGTTGGCCTTGGGCACGGATCCGCCAAAGAGACAAGATGCGTGCTGGTCTACGCTGACCAGGAGAGGTTGCCACGTAGATGAGTGTGCCCCTGAGCCAAGGGTGGCTCTGATACCAAGTGTGAACCGGGCTGGGTGTGCTAGCCTCAACCGGATGGTGTAGGCACCAACCGGCGGCAACGGCGACCAAGGGGAGGCCAATGCACAACAACCCGGCATTGCGGAAGCGTAGGGATATCTTGGAGGAGCACGGGAACACGTGTGGCACAGTGGGAGTAAACTGTACTTGTTGTTCAAGTGTCAACATACAAGACTATATGTACATGATGACACATCCTAGGTGACCCGAGGTCGCCGAGCCGTGCGCGGCTCCGTATGGACCTGGGATGAGCGTTATTGCTCCAGCATCACGTAGCTCATCCTCCCAGATTTCCAACACACCAAGAATCGCATCATTCCGTGGAGGAACGGCCGAGATATGGCCGTTTCGGTGAACCACAATAATCTGCCGCTGGCAGCACCACTAGCGGCGGTGACGGCCGCCCGAAGCGCCCTTGCTGGTAATAACACATCGGGGCGCCATTCCGAAGCGCCCTTGGCCCTTAATGATCCTTGACTCATTGACTAACCGGGCCCCAAGGGGCGCTTCGGCCTTGTTGGGTCTTCCGAGGGTCGAGCCTTGGTCCTTGGGGATGAATTCCCGTCATCTGTTTT
>SZWC01037592.1:0-14629 GCA_023375785.1 Penium margaritaceum
AACCTGCTGGACCACGCTACCGCGATAGCATGAGCCCGGACAAGCAAAAGAATAAAGTCCAAATCCCCCGAATGTGACTTCGGAAGGGTTTTGGTTCTTTCACATTTTGGGTCAAGGAGTATGCACTGTCACGCATTACAGTTCTAAAAGATTTCATGCATAAGTACAAATGTACATCATTTACTGCGAACTGTAAGTGGAGCTGTAAAGCACTTACCCATGGATTTTATTTTGTGTTATTCTTTGGCAAACCTTCTACAAAGTTTTGTGTCTTCAAGCATTCAAATACATTTGTATGTCTGTGAACAGACGTCGTAAGTTAAGTTTTGTTGCATTTTCCATGAAGGAACCATGAAACTTCTAAAGGCACGTGTTCAGTACGTACATTTTATGACGAGTGTGTTTTTTAGGGGTGATTACCGATGAATGGCCAGACGCTACGACTGGTTACACACACATGTCTGGATACACAACGCAAGACATACACATCGTGCCCAAGGCCATTCCATTGAGAAATTTCCAAATGATGTAGAAAAAACTACAGAAAGCCCGAAGATGCAATTGGGACGCCGCGACACCTTTATGGCAGCTGCTGATGGAAGGACCACCACTCTACGGTGCTCCAGTGCCAACCGGTTCTGCATCAAAGATCTGCACGACAGCACAACAATGGTTCCCTAGTTCTCCTGTCCCAGCCATTCCTACAACTAAAGCTGATATTGCTGCTGCACCTGCTTTTGAAACTCATGCACCTGTGTTTAAGGCCGCTGTAGGTTGTTGGTCAACTGGGGCAACTGCTTCATTTATGACCAGTCACCCCTAAAACATACACAGTACTGACTGTGTACATCACAAGTGTAGAAGTTGAGGAATCTGGTCAGAAACTTTGCTAGTTCGTGGATGGAATTTTTTTTGTGCCCAAAAAATAAACCATACACAGAATCATGTTTTCTTGAGGTAAGATGAAATTTCAAGGAACTTGGATTGAGCCAAAAGGAGTTACATGAATTTCTCCACACAATGTACATGAAAACATGGAAACATTTTCATATACTTCTACTGTAAGACGGCAATGGTTGTGGTTGTCCTGAATCCAAGAAACCTAAGACTACAGTGAAAAAAACAATGTCTGTACCGACAATTTTACCTCTGCTCGCAGGCCTATTGACACAAGCAAGATACTGCTTGCGTAACAGTCAAGATGCATTCATCGCCGGGGACACTAGAGATGTAGCCTTTGAATGCCGACAAATTCAAAACAAACATTTTTTCCACTACTTCATTCTGTTTGCAGCCACATCTGTGGACAATATCTGTCCGTCGATGTGCACGCCTCCATGGACGACAAAGTTAGATCGACCAAGATCATAAATCTTCACTGCATAAGTCTGCTTAAGGTCTACCTTCCATCGGATGGTGGACTGCAGAACGAGTAGGACACCGGCGATGCATTCCGGCGGTTTTTTAAGAAGTCCTGATGTACCAAGTTTCTCTCAGATGTAAACTATCCACGATTCCATTTGGCGGTTGTTCTAAAAGTCCTAACGTTGAGAAGAGCAAAGTGGACTTGGATGAGACAAAACTAATAGTGGTTTGCAATAACATATCTCAAGGGCACATCCACGTTTGCTTGTGCTTGGAATGTTGCTTGTTTTCACGAAGAAAAAAAAAAAGAAAGAGTGAATACAGAACCAGAATATAGAATACAGAATACAACACAAATCTTGCTCTTTGCTTTCATGGTTTGTCTGCTGTGTTTGAGGTGATGTTTACAAGTGAACAAGTTTGTAGCATACCTGATACTTCACAACGTTCATTCACAGATTCATTCCTCCAATACATTTTGGGATTTGGGGGGGGGGGGGGGGGGGGGGGGGGGGGGGCTGGAGATATGGCTCAAGGCAAGAAATCTACACTCCCCCCCTCCCTGCAAATGCAAAAGTGTATTGGGCGAATGTATCAGAAAGTGTATGCAGGAGCTGGTTGCAGAAGTTCACAAATGTATTTCTTCAAGAGACCTAAGTGTGTACGTACATTTATGTACTTATTTCATGGTACATTCGATGCACGCAACAACACATTCACCATATGTAATCGGAGCATGGTGGGGGTGGGAGGGCAGTTGGTTTTTGCACATCTCAAGACGTCCATTGCGTGCAACCAGGTAAGGTTTGCCTCGAGCATAAAATTTTCATTTAGGCTGGTTTCATCCATCAATTAGTTCGAACTGATGCACGAAACGTCTTCATAGGTACATTTCATTTCATTCACCGGTGTACATTAGTCTCTCAATTCTCATACTTTGCGCCATTCACCAACCAATACATTCGCCCAATACACTTTTGGTGGTTGGGGAGGGGGGGCGGGGGGTTCAGCCGGAGATGACGCCAAAGTGTTCGCAACTGGACCCCCTCCCCCCACCCCCTCCCCCCGAATGCAAATAATGCATTGGAAGAACAAATGTGGGGGTGTATCGGAGGGGGAGTTCCTTGATAGACACGAATGTATTTACTAGACAGAACTGACAAGGAACTTGTACATCACATAATTTTCTTGTACATTTGTGTACGCTTTGACATCCCTAATACATACACATCCCATTACACGTTCACCATACATTCTGCCGGGTGGGGGGGGGGCTCGCGCCAGAGGCGAGTGTGGGCAAAAGACGCCAAAATGTAGGAATTTGTACATGCGTCAACTCGAACCCGTCAAAGGTCGATGTCTTAATGACAGTTTGGGAATGTCCGAGTTAAAAAAGTCAGAAACTGTTCCAGTAGTAGAACTCTTAAAGAACCTATTGTTTACCATTTGTGCAACTACAGCCTTTTGACACAGATTCTTAGTAACAAATTTCCCTCTTGTGTTCTATATTATTTCAGGTTTCTGTACACCTAGCTACGAGTGAACACACATGTAAGCGTAAACAACCAAGTTTCCAATAAAATTAATGTTTAACTCTTTTTCAATACACACATCGAACATTGTATGAAATGTGCATGATTAACCATATTTCAACTGTGCTCTCACTCCTTGTGACATAGCGATTGCGTACATGAAATTTCTCCAACCAGAGGTGTGGTCCCATAAGCCTTTGTTTGCTATTGAGCTAGCAACCCCTGGCAGAGAAGCCGCAGGACCAAAAGTATCGCAAAGGTTGCTACACCTTCTTCCTTTATATGTATGTCTTGTGCACCCCAAACTTCATCAAGAGTCCACATCACCTTCAAGATTACTAATGCCTTAGCATTACATCTCAAGAAGAGCTCAAGTTTTCACCGTGCAAGAGAGAATCAAGAAAGGTTTCATTGATCAGCATGCAAGACAAGTACTTTCATAAATGTTTGTCCAGTCCCGGAACTCACAAGCATATTCCTGAGAAATGGTTTGAGCCAGCCACATCTCCAATGGACTTGCACTGTGAGCTTGACACATAATCATCCTAGTGTCATTCCATCACCATGTTTCTTGTATGAGCTATCCAAGGCATGCCAAGGACTACTGGGACATTTTTCCAAAACAAGGATTTCTTCATTGAAGTGTTATCCATTCACCAGTGGACATTCTGAAGGATTGCCTAGGTAGAGATTATGATGATTCAGAGGATCACCTCATCCGTATGGCAATCCGCCTTGCAAATACATATCAAAGGCATGTTCTCTTTCCTTTTTTCTCCCAAATCTTGATCTCAACATTCATCATGTTTCAGTCTCTCTTATTCAACATTATCAGGCAAGAATTCTTGAAAAGTACCACACAACTCGTCACGAAGTGCTCCATCCGACTAACAAGTAAGACAAAAGGAAATTCCAACATCACTCTCATCCATGTTTCCACAACAATGGAGCAGCTCTGACAGATTAAAATCCAGACTGCGATTGGCGGCATTGCAATCAACGCAGCAGAATTCATCAAGGTAATTGCCGGGGTGATGACCACCGCCATGAAGCCAGGCTGGCTGTGATTAGTATAAGGGCGGAGGCCCAAAGTAGGCTGAAGATCCTGGAGGAGAAATGTACCTGTGAGGAGAGAGTTGTACAAGAGGAGCTACAATTTGATGTGCCTGACCAGAACTGGGGGAAGAGCCAGACTCCGCGGTGAAACTATGGCCAGGATGTGGGCCAGAGGAGGTTCTGGAGGAGGAATGAACCAGGCCCAGTGTGGGCCAAATGAGTACACATGCATGAGACAAGGCGTGCATTGTCATTAGGGTGAGGGCACTTTGTCAAGTTATGGCCAGATTGGCTGCAGTTCCAGAAAGTAGCTGTGCTAGGTGGGAGAAAGGGGAAGGATCATAGCTAAAGTAGCCTTGTCCTTGCCCCTGCCACCGTAACCACCAGTGCGTTCATCACCATGTGGTGATGGCAGCCGCAGCCCCGGTGGTGGTGAGCTGCATGTGCTGCACCAACAGAGGGTGTGACAGGTGCGACTGGTGATAACCAGTAAAAGCAAGACGGTGGAGGAGAGATGGCTTCGGTAGAATCAACAACAGAGTGGTGGAGCCCCTTGAACTAGAGATTGCTCCACCATGCTGTGCCCATGCCCGGAGGGGCATCAGTAGGAATAGGCTTAGTAGCAAGACTCTCAAGATCTCCACCATCAACATACAGGAAGAGATCAGAAAGCCTGGGGATCAGACAAGTGACGATGGAGAGGCATGCCAGGGGCCGCTTTCTAAGGCTCCCAAAGGAGCTTGAGATTGCAAGCCCAATATGCCCTCGCTGTCTCATCAGCACGTGACGCAGTTGACCATAGTGCAGATTCGGAGCTCTTTGAGCAGCATGATCTATGATGTTTTTTTGGTGATGAATTAAACATTGCTCACCAAAAGGACCAGCTTGTGTACCACGGGAAATTTCAGCATTGGAACAGCCAATTTCATCAGCGAGGTCGTCATGGCCACCAGTGGTAAGATCCCCAAAGGCATGCGTAGACTCAGAGGGCTGAGTCACAAAGGGAGTGGCAACAAAAGAACCTGGTGGGAAGTAAAAATGTCAGATCAACTTGCCCCGTGCCTAAGATCTGAAGAGAACCCCTGGGGAAGAAAAAAAAGCTGGAAGGTGAAGTTTGATTCATGGGACTAAATGTATTCTTGACGGTGCTGAACAAAAAATGCATGTGCAATGGGAGCCACAGAAGACTGGGTGGAAGCAACGACAGAAGATGTGACAAGAAAATTTTGAGACACTGCAGTGCTTCCAGGTGCAGAGGCGGCAGCAGCAGCTGTGGTGCGATCGCGTGCCTCATGAATGCACTGCATGACAAGATCGACCACAGATGCGGCCATCTTAACTTTTATGTCATCAGCCTGCTGGTGACATGTCTCAGCAGTATTTGGAGTGTGTGTCTGATGCAACCACTCTTGAAACACAGTGATGGCTTCCTTTTGATCTAGTACTGCAGTAGTGTTTGAGAAAAGAGAAGAACAAAAGAAATAGCTACACAACAGACTTTCCACCGGACAACAGCCCCAAAAGAGAGGAGAGGAAGTACCTGAGTGGTAGCCAAGAGGAATAAAGCATAGTCCTCACCACACAAAAGGCATCTGAGGAGGATGAACAGGGGTGGGACTACAATACCTGCAGAGGCAGGAAAAATAGACTTGAAAGAGGCTGCAATGATGAGGAGACAAAGGAGCTAAGTAACAGCGGCGGCTGCAACTGTGGAGATGATCATTGCAACGTGGCGTAAGTGGGAGATGAATTTCATGCAGTGGAGATGATTTCAAAAGTGTTACTAGTGTGGATAACGGATCCAATGGATAATGTAGCTGTAGCTATAGTGGATGCGGCTATGGCACCAGCTGTTGCTGCTACTGCTGCTTCTGCTTCTGCTGCTGCTGCTGCTTCTGCTGCTGCTGCTGCTGCTGCCTCACCTTGTTGGCAGCTGCTCCACGGTCCAATAGCAGCAGCTGCCTCAGTTTAGGCCTCTTCGGCCTGGCCACCAGCTATGGTGGCCAGTTCATGAGGAAACTTGTAGTAGTGGCAAAAGAAATTGCGTCTGGGGCTCCTGCATACAGCACAGCCACTGCAAGACTAACAACATCAGTGGATGGAGGCGCAGAAGGCACTGATTTGGGCGGATCAGCATTTTCAGAGGGGACTGGTCTGACAGAAGTGGCAGTGCAGTGTTACTGACAGCTACAAGAGCCATCGCAGCATCTTACCTTTGAATGACGTGTGCACAGTGCAGTTGAATAACTGAAGAAATTATGACTATGAGGGCATGGTGTGTCATCACTTATGGTGTAGCACTGGTGTTCCAACTTCTCCTCCCACTCGTGATGTGCCTCCGACTCAAAATCATCCCTTGGTAGCATTAGTTTGGCGGTTGCGCTCGATGGACTCCTCAAACAATGCAAGGGACTCGTTGCAACCGATGTCCTCTGCTATCTCCTATGGGGTGCAGATGGGCTCACTGGCCTCCTCCAGTGGAGGCAACGCCAGGGTGACAAGGAGCAACAGTACATGCTGCTGCTTCCAATCTGAGTAGAGAGGAATATGCAGGACCGAAAGAGGGCCCTGCAAGCTGGGGTGATGACGGTGTTGCACTGACACTTTTACTGCTTCTCGCTGTAGCTGTAGCTGTAGCTACTGATCTGGATGTTGTTAAGGAGGTCAGCTGTAATCTGGATCAACCTGTTTCTGTGCTTTGTCGAAGCTGCCACTGTTATTTCAGGTACTAAAACTGCTTCTGGTGCTGTTCCTTCTGCTTCTGTTGCTGTTTTTGTTGCTGCTGCTGCTACTACGCTGAGCAAGAAATATAGCTATGCATGCCTAAGTTGGCTGCAAGGATTAAGAGAGACTGCCGAGGGGCCGATATGAGCATCAGCTGCTATTGATGCTGCCAAGGTAGTCTGGCATGGTCCGAGTCTACCAGTTGTGGATAATGTGCTTCGTCAAAGCTGTGGTTGCTGCCATTGCTGCTATCACTGCCGTTGTTATGTGGGGAACTGGAGCCGTTCTACATCAACCAAGAGTGTCTTTGTGGGTCAAGAGGGAGTGCCACATGGCCAACATGGGCCTCAGATACTCCTGCTGCTTCCAAGGAAGTCAGCATTGGGCCAGGGCTCCCTGCTGTGAATGTCGAGCTGCAAAAAGGCTGTGGGTGGAGCGAATGCTACTACTATTGTGGCTGATGCACCGAGCACTATGGAGAGGGTCTGCAGTTCAAGAAGAAATGTGTGGTTGGAGAGGAACTGCCAAGGGGCCAAGATGGACCTCGGCTGTTTCTACTGCTGCCAAGGTGAATATCTGTGGGTTTTGGCTACCTACTGCGGTAGATGTGATGGTGTAAACTGTGAATGCTGCTGCTGCTGATGCTACCACCGTTGTTTCTGTGACGAGCACGAGGAAGATGGTCTGCAGGTCAAGAAGTACTGCGTGAGAGTGACTGCCGAGGAACCAAGATGGGCCTTGGCTGTTCCTGTTTCTTCTAATGAATACATATGTAGGCTGACGCTGAAGGCTGCAGCAGCTGTGCTGCATGAAGAATGTAGCCCCTGCTGTTGCATCTGCCACTTCTGCTATTGTGCCAAGCAATAGGGAGATTTTCCACGGGTCAAGAAGATGGTATTGACGGTGGCAGAAGACATCACCACGACAAAAATGTTCAAAGAAATTGAATACAGGCTATAACAATGCAAAGCCCTCTCACAAAAGAGATCGATCTGTTACTCTATCCCTTTCCTGCTCCGATACCAGACATCAATGGAGCGTGGTGAGTGAAGGACTAGGAATTCTAGTAGTAATGAAAGAAATCACCATGGATCAAAGATTGTGACTCAACCAAACCAAGGAGCAAGTTGAAGCAAGTGAGACGGGAGACTGTGGAAATGTCACACTGAATTGAGGCCCACCCACTTGCGTCAAGCATAGTGTATGCTTTACCGGCACTCTTGGAATCCAGCCCGGCCTCTTTGATGGAACCAGGAGCGGCTGCTGGTGGAATCATAGCAGTAACATGTGCACACTCCGTTATGTTCCATACACCATCAACCATGGGCAGCAGCAGCCATCAGTGCACAAGGTTTCTGCACCATTTCTGAGGTCAGAGCTGGTTCGCAAAAACACCTTCATCTCTTGTATAACCAGATACCGCCCATCATCCTTCTCACAAGGAAGCCATTGCATGGAACAAGCCCATTGAGTCTCTGGCACCAGACCATTGCGCAGATACAAATGACTCGCAGTGCTAGTGTACTCTCTGTGAGTAGCGTCATGGAATTTCCCTCCACATCTGCATCTTGCTTCTTGGGCTCTGTCCCAGCTTCTTCAGAAGCAGTGTACATGGTTTGTCCGTGCGCCCAATCAAACATCAATCATCCATTAAAAAAAGGTGAATTGTGGAACACAATTTCTGTACCCACTCGACACCCACAACACCAGCAGTATCACCTCACACCAACAACACCATTAAGCTGTTAAACCTAATTCATTTTAGCTGAATGGAAAGTCCGATCATGGTGGGGGGGAAGACACCTTGACCCTGTTAAAAAGTGCCCCTGCCATGGATGCCGTTAACCGTTTTCCTAGTCCGACCACTAGATAGTGGTTGGATGTCCAATATGATTACAGATTTGGACTCCTTGGATCTTGCCATGCGATTTCAAGTTTTCAGTTGCTCAATTTGGTTGAGAATTCAGAAAGTTAGCCCTACCCAAAGTTCGGGTAGTGCGGCGGGTGGAATCTGGTACCCGTCCGGGGTGACGGGATACTCCATCGCCGGTGGTCCGTGTTCAGCTCCAACTGGCTCCATAGACCCCAAGGTCCTAGGGGAAGCGACCAGGGAGGTCCCCTTGACCAGGGCGAGATTCCCTTTGACTTTTCAAACAAAGAAAGGCGCTTCGAGCCGTCGTCGGCTCATGTCAGAGACGACTCGCGTCGGCGGCAGCCAAAGGCGGCTCTACCAAGGGTTTCTTGGATGGGCGTAGCGGGGACTATAGTGCTCCATTTTGGGCGTGCTTGGATGCGTTTTAAAGCTCAGATCATAGGCTATAAGAATCTGATGTAATCTCACCAATATAACTAAAAAGTTAATGATTCACAGCCCTTCTGAGTTTTTGCAATCTGTATTATGTTAGAATTCTGCTCCCTTGGTGTTATGGCGACCCAAAGCACACACCTACCTTGGAAGTCTCTTTGCACTAAGTAGCCGTGGACACTTAGGCAGATCAGGGCATGCCAGGACAGCAGTCCTGACAAAGGGTGATGGGCCCATAGCCCTGACCTGCCTACCAAGACGTTCACGACTTCCGCAACGCACGGGAGTGTCGCTCTGGGCGACATCGCCGTCGCATTTTGGGACTGTCCATCACAGAAGTTCAACATGGCACAGAAGACAGAATCCTCGCCTATTCAAAAGTACATGGGCGGCCCAGGATTTGGGCTGTGGCGGTGGAATTTTGAAATCTACCTCACACACAAGGGACTGCCGGAGCTCATGAAGGGCACGGAGGTTCAAGATGCGAGCGCAACGGACGAGGAGAAGACGGCCTTCGCGAGGAATAACACGGAGGCGCTAATGCTCCTATTGTCGGCGCTGCATGAATCTCAGTGGGGCTACATCCAGGGCTGCGACCTGGCAGCTGACGCGTGGAAGAAGCTCTGCTCCATTCACCAATCAACATCCCTAGCCAACAAGATCTTCACAATGAAGCGACTCTTGACGGTGAAGATCGAGGAGGGTGAGGACGTCATTTCCGCCATGCAACAGATCAAGTCTCTTGCCTTGCAATGCAATGACGTGGGGTGGAAGATTGACACAAAGATGTAGGCGATGGCGCTCCTCATGGCTCTATCCAACAGCTGGGGTCCTCTCATCACCGTGCTGGGAGGTTGGGAGGCGGATAAACCCACCTACGGCGCAGTCTCCGAGTACATCCGCAACGAGGTGCACCGTCGGAACGATGGCAAGACCTCGTCATTCTCAACTGCCCTGGTCACCAAAACGCAGGGTGGCAGCAGCAGCGGCAAGCGAGGCGGCGGTAAGGGCGGCGGCAAGAAGGGCGCCAAGAGGGGTGCATGCCATAATTGTGGCAAGGAGGGCCACTGGGCCAAGGAGTGCCCGGAGGAGGCGCAGTCCGACGGCAAGGGTGCCAAAGGCAAGAAGGCGCTCCTCAACGGCACAAAGAACCACGACCTGAAGGGCGCCAACCGGCGGTGCCTTGACTCAGGTGCGGAGGAGCATACCCAAGGCAAGAAGGTGGGGTTCATCAACTACACCAAGTCTGCCAAGTCCATGGTGACCGCCAACGACAAGGTCGAATCTGCGGCCGGCCAAGGTGATGTGGACATAGAGGTGGTGGTTGGTGGGAATAGGGCGCAATGTGTTATCCAAAATGTGCAACATGTCCCCGGCCTGGCTGACATTTTGAGTGTGAGCCACTTGACAGACAAGGGGTATGAAGTCCTCTTTCGCAGGAAAGGTGCAGTCGTGCGGATGGACTGCGATGGCGAGGTTGTGCTCGAGGCAAAAGCGCGAGAGAGGACTCAACATTGTTGACACAAAAGTCATCCCCTTGGCATGAGACGCAGCAGATCCGCTAGCACGCATCTTCAACCTTGCAAAAGGCAGGGGAGCAGACCTGCAGCTGTGGCATCGGCGGCTGGGGCACTCGTCGCCCGTAGTCGTACAGGAGATGGCAAAGCGCGAGATGGTTTCCGGCCTCAACATCACCAGTGTAGCAAACACATCAGTAGATTCCATAGAGCACAAGTGCGAGCCTTGCATCGTGGGCAAGGCAAAGCGCAAGCCGTTTGAAGACGGACAGCGGAGGGCCGAGAACCTGCTTGAGGTCGTGCACAATGATGTGTGCGAACCGATCAAGATGCCGTCCATTGGGGGTGCACGGTACTTTGTCACCTTCATCGACGATTGCAGCAGAAAACTCTACGTCTACTTCATGAAGCGGAAGAGCGATGTGCTGGACCGGGTGAAGAAGTACGTCGCAGCGGTGGAGAGGCAGACTGGCCGCAAGGTCAGAGCGCTACGCAGCAACAATGGTGGCGAGTACGTGAGCTACGGAGGGCGGCTAAAGGAGCAGGGCACTGAGTGGCAGCCAACCACTCCATACACGCCTCAATCTAATGGCGTAGCGGAGCGTGCAAGCCAGACGCCACTCACCATGGCGCGGACAGTGCTCGTGGATGCAAAGTTGCCACAGAGCCTGTGGGCTGAGGCCATGAGTACGGCATGCTACATCACCAACCTCACCCCAACGGCAGTGTTGAAGGGGAAGGGCGGTTGGAAGACGCCGCAGGAGGCTTGGAGCAGACGCAAACCAAGCGTGGCGCACCTGAAGGCGTTCGGGTGCAAGGCGCACGCGTTGGTGCAGGCCGCACAACGAAAAGACTCTAAATTGGACCCGCGTACAAAGGTGTACGTGTTTGTCGGATACGAGAGTGCGCTCAAGGCGTACCGCCTCTTCGATCCACGGACGCAAGACGTCATCACCAGCCGCGACGTCATATTTGATGAGCAGCAGAGCTACTGCAGCAGCAACAACATTGACGCAGCGTAGTCTCCAAAGCAGGGGGAGTGGTTCCAACTCCTTGAGCGTGAGAAGGAGCCGGCGGCTGCAGAGGTCAATAACGGGTCTTCAGAGGATGACGGTGCTGGAGCGCAGCAGGGCAATGCAGCAGGTGCAGGTGCTGCTGGAGCGCAGGACGCAGCAGCCGACGCGGGGGAGCCCGCGACCGAGGACAACGTTGCAGCAGAGCAGCAGTAGGACCAGCAGCCAGCGTTGCGAAGGTCGCCGCGTCGCAGTCGGAGGCGGCGGAATGCGGCGAAGCGGTGTGTCGCAAGCACGGGCCGCCGGGTGGACATGGCACGGTACATGATGGCAGCCGCAAAGGAGCCGACAACTGTGTAAGAGGCGCTTGCATAGCCTGACGGGCAGCAATGGGACGAAGCAATAAAATCTGAACTTGCTTCCCTTGCTGAGAACGGCACTTGGGAGCTGGTGGATCGGCCTGAGGGGGCGAAGGTGATCAGCTCCAAGTGGGTGTTCAAGGTGAAGCTCACCAAGGACAGCAAGGTGGAGAAGTACAAGGTACGGCTAGTGGCGAAGGGTTACGCGCAGTAGAAAGGCGAACACTACGATGAGACGTTTGCACCCGTCGCCAAGTTCACAAGCATCCGGACGATCCTCGCGGTGGCGGCCGCAAAGGACATGGAGATCCACCAAATGGATGTCAAGACAGCATTCCTGAATGGCATCATCAACAAGGAGATCTACCTTGAGGTACCGGAGGGGGTGGATGCACCGGAGGGCAAGGTGTGCAAGCTGTGGAAGGCCTTGTATGGGCTAAAACAGGCACCCAGGTGCTGGTACCAATAGATGGACGGCTACATGGCAGAGCTCGGCTTCAAGCGTTGTTAGTCCGACCATAGCGTGTACGTGCGGCGCAGCAAGGGACTCCATCAGATTGTCGCACTCAACGTGGATGACCTGATCCTGTGTTCATCAGATCTGGCGGCTTTGCAGCAGCTCAAGGAGCAGCTGAGCAACAGATTTAAGATGAAGGACATGGGGGAGCTGGAGTACTACCTCGAGGTGAGCATCACGCGGAACCGGAGAGCGCGCACGCTTGATTTGGGGCAGGCCAAATACGTGGCCGAGATGCTGAAGTGGTACGGCATGGAGGAATGCAAATCAGTGGACAGTCCGTTCTCCACTAGCTGTGAGTTGAGTGCAGCGATGGCGCCGCAAACTAAAGAGGAGAAGGAGGACATGGCAGAGGTGTCCTACCAATCTGTGGTGGGGAGCCTCATGTATGCCATGGTGGCGCCTCGGCCGGACTTGGCCTACGCGGTGGGTCAGGTGAGCAGGTATGTGGCCAACCCTGGGCCACTACACTGGCATGCGGCGAAACGCATCCTCCGGTACTTGCAGGCAAAGCGGCATGTGCGCCTGAAGTACGACGGAAAGGGGAGGTCAGACCCCTTGCGGCTGGTCTACTACACTGACGCGGTCTACGCCGGCGATGTGGACAAGAGGAAGTCCACTTCTGGCTATGTGTTCTTCCTCGCAGGTGCAGCGGTCTCGTGGTGCAGCAGGAAACAGGACTGCGTCGCCACCTCCACAGTGGAGCCGGAGTACGTCGCTCTGGCTGAGGCAGTCAAGGAAGCGATGTGGCTCCGCAGATTGCTGGTGGAGCTGGGCGTGCCACAGCAGGAGCCTACGGTGGTTCAGGAGGACAACATTGGCTCCATCTTGCTGACCAACAACCCGACGCAGCACAGGAGGACAAAGAACATCGATGTGCGCTATCACTACGCGCGCGACATGGTGGAGAAGGGACAGGTTGTGCTACAACATTGCAGCACAAAGCACATGTTGCTTGACCAAGGCGCAGCCCCAGGGGCTACGCCTTGGATTGGCATGTCATCAACCTTGCAGGGCTTGGGTTGAAAAGCTGTGAAGGGCTTGAAGGCGCAGGAGCAGACGAGTAAAGAGTGAGCATGAGGCATCCGGCATGGAAGGTGCACGGGGGAGATTGTTAAAAAGTGCCCCTTCCATGGATGCCGTTTGCCATTTTCCTGGTCCGACCACTCGAGAGTGATTGGATGTCCAATCTGATTACGGATTTGGACTCCTTGGATCTTGCCATTATATTTCAAGCTTTCAGTTGCTGGATTTGGTTCAGAATTCAGAAAGTTAACCCTACCCAAAGCTCGGGTGGTGCGGCGGGTGGAATCTGGTACCCGTCCGGGGTGACGGGATACTCCACCGCTGGTGGTCCGTGTTCAGCTCCAACTGGCTCCATAAACCCCAAGGCCCTAGGGGAAGCAACCAGGGAGGTCCCCTGGACCAGGGCAAGCCGCACTTTGACTTTTCAAACAAAGAAAGGCGCTTCGAGCCGTCATCGACTCATGTCGGAGACGACTCGCGTCGGCGGCAGCCAACGGCGGCTCCACCAAGGGTTGCTTGGATGGGCGTAGAAGGGACTATAGTGATCTGTTTTGGGCGTGCTTGGATGCGTTATAAAGCTCAGATCACAAGCTATAATAATCTGGTGCAATCTCACCAAAATATCTAAAAAATTAATGATTCGTAGCCCTTCTCAGTTTCCGCAATCTGTATTCTGCCAGAATTCTGCTCCCTTGGTGTTGTGGCGACCCAAAGCACACACCTCCCTTGGAAGTCTCTTTGCACTAAGTAGCCGTGGACACTTAGGCAGTTCAGGGCATGCCAGGAAAGCAGTCCTGACAGACCCTACCACCATCTTGATTTCCAGGAAATTCCCTCCACTCCAGCGTATCTAGGGCACAAAATCTTGGAGACTGGTGCAATAAATTCCAAGAAGTAGCTGACATCTTCATTGGAGACATGGATCTCTCAGATCTCTTTTCAAGAGGTGACTCAAGAAATGAATACTACATGGAATACCAAGCTGTGGTGGTCCTCTATCTCAGCACGTGCAAGCCCTTCCATGGCGTCCTCCAATAACATGACCCCAACTGACATCCAGGGATTTTCTGAAAACATCAGAAAACGTCGCGAACAAGGTTGAAGAGGAAGGAACTACTTCACAAGGCGAACATGAAAAATGAGTGTAAAACATCTTCCTCCTCCTCTACCTGGTGCACATCCATGTTTCTTGCTCAGGTCTCCCTTGCCACCACC
>SZWC01037597.1:0-14624 GCA_023375785.1 Penium margaritaceum
TCTATATCTATATCTATATCTATATCTATATCTATATCTATATCTATATCTATATCTATATCTTTATCTATATGTATATCTATATCTATATCTGTATCTATATCTATATCTATATCTATATCTATATATTTATCTACATATATATCTATATCTCTATCTATACTATATCTATATCTATATCTATAAATAAATCTATATCTATTTTTATATCTATATCTATATCTATATCTATATCTATATATATATATCTATATCTATATCTATATATATATCTATATCTATATCTATATCTATATCTATATCTATATCTATATCTATATCTATATCTTTATCTATACATATCTATATCTATATCTATATCTATATCTTTATCTATATCTATATCTACATCTACATCTACATCTACATCTACATCTATATCTATATCTATATCTATATCTATATCTTTATCTATTTCTATATCTATATCTATATGTATATGTATATCTATATCTATATCTATATCTATGTCTATATGTATGTGTATATCTATATCTATAGAGCCGTAGGAGGCAGCATCGCAGGGGGCTCTCAAGGAGCTTTCGAAGGGGGTGGTCCCAGACAGCATGTCCCATGGGCCCACATCAGCTGGTGTCTGTCACGTCAGCACGCCTTCGCGGTCCTAGCAAACCAGGTTTTGCCACGTGGCGTGTCTCAACGAATGCAAAGTCCACGTGGGAATCCCGTCGACGTTACCCACCCCTTTGCATAGCACAGGCCACTATTCGGCACGTGGAGGGTAGCAACGGCTACCCTCTAGCGGTGGAGGGTAGCAACGGCTACCCTCTTGCCTTGGCAAGAGGTACACGTTTACACCACTCTAGCGGTGCCACGTTGCAGATAGAGGAGAAAACAGCAGAAAACTTTGGCGGATTGCTGTTGTCAGTAATCTTGTCGATCATGGAGGGCCTGGTCTGCCTCCATGGTCTACGGTTTGTGGCCCAAGTGGGCTCGTTGGATAGCTCTAGAGCAGAGCTATCCAATGGGCCTACTCCCACCCTGCCATGTAGCAAGGGGAGGGAGAAAAACGTGGGTTTGTAGGGAGGCTCTACACGTTTTACCCCCTGAGAACGTGTGGGGCCTCTACACCCGTTCGGCTGTCATCAAGAGGCAACACTTAGCAACCGTGGGGGGTCCGCCGCATTCCCCCCTCACTCTGCCCGTCCCCCCCTACCCTTGGGCGTCGACGATCGGGAGGCCAGGGGATGAGGGGACAAACAGGGTGATAGCGAAGCCGACGGGGGGGACCACCGGTAAGCGCCCAGGGGAGATGGCCAATGGGGGTCTCGCGAGCGGACGATGGTGTTAGTGGGCCGGTGGGTACGACGATCCCACCCCACCAGCGATGAAGCTACAGACAACTAATGTGGCCTTCCCCCCTCAAGCCATCTATCGCGACGATTGGTGGCCCACGAGAGGCCCCCTTAGAGCTGTCAATCTGCCTGATCGACGGCCCATGAGGGGGGGAATAGTCCTCGCTCGATGGAGCAAAATGAGGCCCCCACCACAAGCGAAGAGGAGGGCAAAGTGTTGACCCACCCCCCCTCGCTTGCCCTGATCCGAACCAGACCACTCAGGGGGTTTTTCCCGAAATACCCGGAGGGGGCATTTCTAGAATCCCCAGGGCGCCATCCGCCATAAGAACAACCCGCCACATTAACCCCAACAAGGACACCACCACCGCCTCCAACATTCATATCAGAAATACCCCCAAGAAATGTGGTTCAAGAAAACCCATTTCTGGGACCCCCCACGATTTGGCCCCTTTTGCCAGCACCATCGTCATCAACTGCCCCGACCGTCCGGTTTAAAGGAGCATCGCCATCCACACCACCGCCACTAGCAGCTCGCAGTAGATACAAAACTACCACGAAAGGGCCACAGAGTTTTCAAAAGGGACAGGTGGAGATCCGTGTAAAAGAACAAGAGAGGGGAAGACGCCGGGCGGTGAACACGGCACGACAACAAGGTTTGCCGGAAAGCATAAAAGGGTAGCAGAAGCCGGATCAGGGAAGCGTGAAAGGGCGAGTTGAGGTGCCGGTGGACATGGAGGTTGACCGAGAAAAAACAGGAGAAGATAGGCAAGAGCAAGAAGAGAGCAAAGGGAGGGCGCTACATACAAAAGAAAAAGTGAGAGGAGCGGCACGAAACGACACCACCCCAAGCAAGTAGGGTGTGGAAGCAGCGAGAGGGAGAGGGGAGGGAGTCATTTGTAGAATGGGCAGGGGAAGACCGAGAGAATTCAGCCGCGATGTACTCGAAGGGGAGTGGGGGGAAGTCGTGGGGCGTGGGAGGAGACTTTGTCAGGGCGCGGCGTAAGGGCGAGGGAACAGGAGGACCCAGAGAGTACCCAGGCCCGTGTAGAGGAGACCAAAAACATGAGGATGGGGGGACATCCAAGAAAGGAGCATGATGGGAGGGGGGGAAGAGAGTACCCTGTGATATGGGGGAGGCTACAGTCGCAAGAGGTGGCGGGAGGAAGACACCAACGGTCAAGGGCTGAGACAGACCGGTGAGGGAGATGACAGCAGCAAGAGAGGCTCGAGAGAGCAGGGACGGCCAGGCCACGAGAGGCGGAGACGGCGCATGGCAGCGGGGCCGGGCAACGTTGTGGGCGGAGCTGGAAGCAGCGTGTGGTAGGGAACACCAGGACACCAGGGAGAGAGTGCGAGGTCTATTCGTACGATACAACGAGATGGTCCGGGGACGCATGGAGGAGATATGGGGCCATATAGAGGGGTTATGACGGACGGTGGTGCAGGTGGAGCAGGCCCAGAGGGGAGGCGACCATTGCATCAAGCAGCTAAACAAGGAGGCTCGCCGCCTCCAGGGGCTCCTCCAGAAGGAGAGCATGACGCATGGCGGGAAAGGGGTCAAAGGGCATCGTGATGATGGCCAAAGTGGACAGCGCACGTGAGCAGGCAGGGGGAGTACATGACAGCTGTACAGATAGACCACCGGAGAGAGCTAACAGAGGCAGCAGGGGCGCTGACAGCGCAGAGGCAGCCTTGGAGGCATATAGGGAGCAGGTAGGAAGGATACTAGACAAGGTAGCCTGATTGTAGAGGACCCTGGACAGGGGACTAGAGGACATGGACACGATGGGCAACGACCTGACGCATAGAGGGACGACCGATCGCGAGGTGGGTGGGACTAAGGACAGAGCAGCGATGAGCAGAGGGGACACAGGGCTGAAGGAGGAGGGCAGGGCATCAGGAGCTGAGGAAAGTAGCCATGGAGAGAGTGGAGGAGAGCAAAGAGAGGGGGTCACATGCGACAGGGAGGGACTGGGGGGCAACTCGCACACGGTTGAGTGGACGTTGACGACATGGAGGGCAGGAGGAGAGCGAGAAGAGGGGAGCTCGATTGAAGGGACGGTGGGAGGGGTAGGAGGCGTAGGGGAAGATAGTGGGACTGGTTGCGGATAGAGGCATGGGGGAGGAGACAAGGGAGGGGGGATAACCGGGAAGGATGAGGAGGATACGGAGAGAAGAGAGGCTGGGAGCCCAGGAAGAGCGAGAGGGGATGGGGACAGACGAGACGAGGAGAGAGATAAGGAGGGGGACAAGGGGGATGAGGAGGAAGGGGAGGAGATAGAGGAGGAGACTGGAGGAGGAGACTGGAGGGGGAGAGGACGAGGAACTAAGGGAGGAGTCCTCGGTTGTAGGAGGAGGGAGCCTCAGCCAGAGACCACGTAAGAAGAAAAAGAAAAAATAATCAAGCGGCAGACTCGCGAGCAGCCAAAGTATCTATTGCAGCTTGTGCAGCTAGTGCAACTGCGCGGTCAGAACAGACACACTCAGAAGGTGGGGGTCCTGAACGAACAGCCGTTACACCTTGTGCAGCCGTCATAGCTAGCGCAGCTTCAAGGTCAGAACAGCGGTGCTCAAAAGGTGGGGGTACCGAGCGAGCAGCCGGAGCAACTTGCACAGCTGTCGCAGCGAGAGTAGCTGCGAGTTCGGAAGAGCCAGGTCCAAAAGGTGGGGTTTACGAACAAGCGGCCATGGCTTTGGCTGCAGCTGGCGCGACAGCCCCCTCGCTACAAACGTCAGCAGGCAAGATGCAGCTGGTGTGGGGTCCATTTTTTCAGCATGGCCAGCTTGCAAAACAAAATAACAAAACCGGCGAACAGGAAGAATACATCGACGAAATAGAAAAGACAAATTTTGTGTAAGCGACGCACAGAGGATGCGCGCACTGCCTCCTCAACTTCGCATCAGCGGCACTCTATCTGGCAAAATCATGTGGCAGGCACACAAGTACCAGTGGACAGTCCGGCAGACAAAACAGAAGAACGGAAACTGGTCAAACGGCACCTACCAAGCTTGCAGCTTGTGCCAAACAGAACGGGGCCTCCTCTTCACTCGCAAAATCAGAAGACGTGCCCTAGGTTCGGTGGAAGCAGATGCAAGCGACTACAGCAGACAAATTGAGCAAGAACGACGCTTTTCAGTCGACAAGCAGCGGATAGCGAGGACTGCAACGGGTCTGTAAGCGGGAGAGGAACAGTACAGCGGCAGTTACTGGTTCAAACAAGCTGCTCGCAAGTGAAAATGGAAAGGACGACCTCCAGAACGTCCATGATGCCTTTTGTACTTTACTAGCAACTGGAAAGTCAACAAACGACCTAGAAATTGTTTTTCTGCAAGATTCCCCCACTATGAAGGAGCAGGTTGGATGCAAGAAGGAGCCCGAGGGGTCAAACGAACATGCGCACATTCAGCTCCATGAAGAACCATGCATGTTGCTTTTGCATGAAGCAAGGAAACATTTTTTGGAGTGGCCCAAACTCGACCCAGAAATTTTCGGGTATGAAAGCTTGCAAGAATCAGTTGCCGAAAGTCCTAAAATACGCAAGGAAGTGGTCCCGACACCGACTCCAGAGGAAATTTTTTTTCCTTTGAGTGTTGAAGGTGATATTGACAATTTTCCACATTTTCTACTCAGTAGGGAGGACACTCAGCTCCATATCCTCGACAAATATTTCTGATAGTCACTCAAGGAATGTTTCAGAAGTGCGCAGGAGTGACACGGTTCAAAACACCAGTGTACCAATCAAGGGGGAGTGCTGAGAGGTGCGATTACAATGCTGGTGTCAAGCTCCAATATGGTGAAGATGACACTTCATTCGAAGCAGTGTACGGAAAGCTACGGATTTTCGGTGAATTACCGATTCCACGTGTACTAGGAATTCTCTCCTGTACATGCCAGGTAAATTCGGACAACGAGCCCTAAAGTAGTCTAAAGGGTCTGGTGTGTACTATAGTGTGTTGGCATGCGTAAGGGGGTTACGCATGCCTCTAGTTAGATCTACCAAGAAGGGTAGCTACCTACTACACAACACTACATAGCTAGCCTGGTCAAAGACTCCTCTAACTGACTGGGTAAGACTCATGCACCCTTGGCATGAGGTCCACACTACATCACCATCACCATGCATGGAGTCTGGGCCCTTCAACCTGCATGGGCCAATCTGGCACGAGCTTCAGGAGGCTCCTGATCGACGGATCTGATGTAGCAGCATGGCAAGATCAACGGTCGTCAGAGAAAAGCCTACAGAGCAAGCAACCTCCTGGGGCAGCTGCACTTGAACACGTGATGAAGCTTCCTCAAGGATGAAGCTTCTCCTTGAACCTGGAGGGATTCCAGTAACAAATCTGAACTACAGGAAGCTTTGCGTGGAAGGAAGCTTCCCCAAGAGGTAGCAGACCTGAACCACCTGAAGGAAGCTTCTCCTTCAGGTGGTCACCTTGCCAGGTCCACAGGTATAAAAGGGGAAGCTCTTCTCAGTTCACATCTATCTCAGCATCCTAGAAGAACGCAGCTGTGGTCAAGCCTCTGACTCTAGAGCCCTCACCAAGACTCTGCTGGAGATCCCTCCAAGGCCCCTATAAGCCTGGCAAGGCCTGCCAGCCTGGGTGGAGGCTACCCTAGAGGCCAGTCAACCTGGAGATAGCGCCAAGACCCTTGCCACGACAGCCTACAAGGCCTAGCAAGGCGTTGCCCCTCTGTGGGCTAGGAGCTGTGCTAGCCTAGCTTGCCTAGGATTTTCCATGTACCATACTTGTACTTTGTATCAATCAAGATTTCAGTCTAGATTTCCCAACCCTTGCCCTACTATTGTACAAGCTACGCTGCTGATCACCCAAAGATCCTACCAGCAAGGGTCCTAGCCCTTGCTATCTGTCTCAGAAAATCAACATGGTATCAGAGCACTAAGTTGTGCTCTCAGCAGTTTGTAGCAGTAGTAGTAGTAGACTACGTTGGTGGTCGAGACGTTCTCCACCAGCCCTGTACAAGTGCTAGGTTAGAGGCGGAGGTGACGCCACTTCATGTGCGTGAGCGGCGTTCCACCTGCACAGAAGCACAAGAAACATGGAAGAGGAGAACTCTTAGTCAGCTTCTCCTGCACTTGATGACCAATCAATTTTGCATGGCATGTGCATGGGCCAAGAGCAGGGGCGCCATGTCGTAGACCACACACAATGCCAAGCTGTAGAGGCACAACGCTTGGCTGAGGAGGCACAACGTATGGCACAACAAGAAGTCGCAGCACATCAAGCTATGGAACAAGAGAGGGAGGCGCTGAGGCGGCACATTGCTGCTCAAGAGCTCCTACGTCAACAGGAGCGGCTTACCCATGAAGGTCAAGCATCACAGACGTAGCAACTACAACAGTCACATGCGGCTCAAGCAGCCCAAATCGCACAACTTCAGTAGTAGCTGGCATGGGCTCGGCAACAGCAGCTTCAACAATAGCAGCTTCAGCAACAGCAGCAGCAGATGAAGTGGCAACATGGTTGACAAGGATCGTCTGCACATCCGCGTCAAGTCAGCCCTCCTCCGGTTTTGCAACCATCCATGTCTCCACAGGTGCAGCCGGCTGCACCACCTCATGGAGGCATGCCACAGCCGTTTGTGGCTCAATAGCCACAACCAGCATCGATGGTGCCACCCATGGCACACTACCAGCAGATGCACCAAGCACCTAGACTGCAACCCTTTGCTGCAAAACTAGCATTAGTTCATGCAGGAGCAAAAGAACCACCACATGGGCCGCAACTGATGGCACAAGGCTTTGTGCCACTCCCACATGCGGCAGCACAAGGCAAAGCGTACCAAGGCCTGGAGGATGGTGAGCCCCAAGCAGCAGCCTCACTGCATCTACACAAGATCAAGGTTGAAAAATTTGATGGCGAGAACTTTCAGCACTGGGCACACAAGTTCAAACAAGCGGCCAAAATACACGGCATCTGAAAGTTCTACAACGGGTACTACACGCCTCCGCCCCTAGGTTCACTATCGAGTGTGGTGGCTGAATACAACTAATTCACAAGAGCTGCTTTCATGGTGCTTGATGACCATCTGAGTCCTCGCATCCAGCAGGCCATACGGATGTACGAGGAGACTTCTGAGCCAGCTCGCCAAGCCTGGTCATACTTGCTAAGGACCTACATGTGTGGCGACTCAACCTTTAAATCTAACCTCCTGACAGAACTATCGCACATCAACCTCAACAACTTTGACAGCATCGAGTCTTACATCATCAAAGGAAAGTCACTTCGCGATCACCTCGTAGTGAAAGACGCTCCTGTCTCTAAGCCTGTTTTTGTGACCTTTTGTGTCACAAAAGCATACGATTGCAAAATGCTTCAGACTGAGCAGCGTGACCGGTAGCTGACAAGAGAAAAAGAAAGAATTCTGGCCAATGCAACTTACAAGGAAGTGACTGTTGCGGTTTCCTCTCCTCAGCCCTCGCTTAACAGCCAGTCCACCAAGAACACCGCGTCCACCCAGTCGTCTGCCCACTCTGGACCAAACGCCAGCATCCGAAGTGCACGCAGCCAAAATGCAGGATCACGACCTACATTTGAGTATCATTATTGCAAGAAGATTAGGCACATGAAGCAGGAGTGCAGAAAAAGGATGTGGGATGAGGAGCAAGCAAGGCGACAGCAACGTTACAGAGCAAACAACTCATGAGAAAAGGGAAAAAAGAAGGCAACTGGCAGTAAGGAGAAGCATCCAGAGAAAGGCGTGAACATAAAGGCTAACAAGCAGGATGGAGGCAAGGAGAAGCAGTTTGACAACACAGGATCTGTCTTCCAGCTCTCAATCAAGCAGAGTGATGAGCTGGTTCACTCCACCTACATGTGGTTCCTTGACAGTGGGTGCACTTCGCACATCACCCATGACAAGTCCTGTCTCCACGAGCTGGAACCCTGCTGCAAAGGCTTCGTCACGTTTGCAAAAAAGCGGCAACTGCCTGTTTTGGGCAAAAGAAAGATGAAAGTGATTGGGTACAACGGTGCCCAGGTAAAGTTGGGGACATGTTGTACATACCTGAGATTGCGGTGAACCTCCTCTCACTAGGGCAGCTGATAAAGAGGGGTGCGCGGATCATCAGCAACCGACAACATGTCACCTTGAAGAGCCGTGAAGGCGAGACCTTTGTCGAAGGTTGCTTTCTTCTGCACGGCATGATAGAGCTGGACTTTGCAACACCATCTCCAATTACAGGGCCAGATACGCCCTTCGAAGCAGCATGTCTCCACCAGGTTTCTGGCGCAGACCTCAGTTTCTGGCACAAACGACTCGGCCACATCAATAACCAGATAGTACAGACAATGCAAAAGAACGAGCAAGTCAACGATCTTTGTCTTAAGGATAGCGGCAACAAGGACGCAGCAGAACCTTGTGAAGACTATGTACGTGCCAAACTGCCATGCCAGATGTTTCCTATGGCTACGAATTGCGACGTCACCGAGAAGCTGAACCTCGTCCACATGGACATTTGTGGACCTCTACCAACGGCCACAGTCTACGGAGAGCATCGCTACTTTCTTCTCTTCGTTGATGATGCCACAAGGATGGTCTGGAGTTTTCCACTCCGCAAAAGGGACAAAGCGCCAGCATGTTTTTTCAAGTGGCTTGCAATGGTCGAAAGGTAAAGCAACAAGAAACGAGAGGTTCCACGCTCTGATGGTGCTGGTGAGTACAGAATTTGCAACTCAGCTAGAAGACCTCCACATCGTGCAACAGTTCTCCATGCCATACACACCGTAGAAAAATGGCGTAGCAAAGAGGGCGAACCGCACAATGCAAGAGACAGTGAAGTCGATGCTGCTTGGTGCGAAGCTCGATAACTTGTGGTGGCCATTTACACTGTGCTAAGAAGTGTGGATAAGCAATTGTGTATTACACGTGTCGCTACCAAGCATGACACCCTTCCAGGCATAGCACGATGACAAACCAGAAATCTCCATGCTATGCACCTTTGGGTGCATGGCCCTGATCCATGTCCCAAAGGAACGTCGACGGAAGCTAGCGAACAAAGCAACATGGGATGTTTTCCTCTGCCAAAGCCCTAACATGAAGGGGTGGGAGTTCTACGACATGGAATCCCATCACATCATCACCAGTAGAGACGCTATCTTCTTCGAGAACCTGACGCGCTCTGCTTGGGAAACTAAGCAGTCTAGTGAGCCTGCTCTACTCCAGACTTTCTACGACTCTTACGTGGAGACGCTAGAGGAGGGGGAAGCCCGACAGTGATTCACTCACCCTTCTTGATCTGGATAAGGCAGATTAGTAGCCGGTGGCCCCGGTTGTGGCCCTCAACACTTGGCGGGACGAACGCATAACTACTGAACATGAGGCGCTCATAGTACCGCATGACAAAACTAAGGCTGTGGGAGTGGAAAATGGTGGGCATGCAGCGAGGAAACCACAAGATCGAGCTGCTGGGAATCCGGGGCGCCTCACGCACCTCATGTGATAACAGTTACAACATGAAGAAGAGTAGGAGATAAATTAGGCGAATCTTGCTATTACGGCCTGCTCCATCTACAAAAAGGCGGATGATATCCTGGCGGACATCACCACCACGCACCTCGTAGCTCTTGTCTCAATGAGCAGGCTTCCACTAGAGCCAAAGAATCTAAAAGAAGCATTGCACGGTGAACATGCTGTAGAATGGAAAGTAGTACTTGACGCAGAATACTAGAGTCTCATGCATCAAGGGACAAGGGAACTCACAGAGCTTCCATCTGGGTCCCGATCCGTGGGAGTGAAGTGGGTGTTTCGCGTCAAGACAAAAGCAGATGGGAGCATTGACAAGTTTAAGGCTTGTCTCGTGGCAAAGGGGTTTATGCGAATTGAGGGGAAAGACTTCTTCAACACCTACGCTCCCATGACCCGCTACACCACCGCGCGCATCATGCTGGCAGTTGCAGTAGTGTTGGAATATGAGGTGCAGCAGCTCAACATAAAAAATGCCTTTCTTTATGGTGAGATGGACAAGACCGTCTACATGAAGCAACTAGAGGACTACGACGACGGGAGTGGCAGAGTGCGCAAACTGGTTAAGAGTTTGTACAGACTCAAGCAAAGCCCCTTACTTTGGTATAGGAAGCTACAAGCTGTACAGGAGTCTCTCAATTTTGAGCTTTTAGCCTACGACGACTGCCTCTTCCTGCATCGGCCATCACCAGACACAAAAACAGACTGCCACGTGATGTTCTACGTCAACGACCTTCTCATCATAGGTCCGTTGGTAAAGTTCATCAAAACCACAGCAACTGCCATGGCACAATAAGTCAATGTGACACTTATGCCCAGCTTTGGGTTCTACCTGGGCATGAATATCAAACGCGACCGTGAAGCGCATACGCTTCTCTTGAGCCAGCAGACGTACGCTCACAAAGTTTGCAAGCAATTCAATGTTCCCGATCGACACGTACCAACACCTCGGTCACAGCAGCAGCTGACTCATCTGGGACAGACGGGGAGGAGCCAGACCGACTACCGCAGAAGAGTTGGATCGTTGTTGTACACAACAAGTTGTAAACAGCCAGATCTACAATTTGCGGTGAGCAACTTAGCATGCGGTAATGAGACCTGTACGGAGGTGGCGTGCAAGGAGCTCGACAAAGCCCAAGGCTACTTAAAGACAAAAGGTGACACAAGTTCTTGTTTTTGGGACGACAGCAAGCCTCGACCTTAAGTGCTGCGTTGACGCAGATTTTGAAGGAACGGAGGAAGATCTTTGGAGTACAACGGGTTTCGTGTGCTTGCTTGGCAGAGGAGTAGTGTCGTGGACCAGCAAGTGACAGAACCTCATCACACTCAGTTCAGCAGAAGCTGAGTACGTGGCTGCCACTTCAGCAGCACAGGAGGTCACGTATCTTCGCAACCTCTTGGAGGACATTGGATTCACTCAAACACAGCTGACGAAAAGTTTTGTTGACAACAATTCTGCAATTGACCTCGAAAACTCGACAAAATGTTAAGGCCGAATGAAGCATGTTGACATTTGTGGGGTCTGGATCAAAGACAGCATGATTGAACTCGTGCATGTGTCAGGCACAAAGCAAGCAGCCGACTTTCTGACGAAAAACGTCCAGAAGGACGTTTTCCACAGATGTGCTGGGCAGTGTGGTCTCACCTCCAACGCCCTCTCGTAGTATATGCGGAAGCGGCCGGTCGTGGAGGGGATGCAGAAGTTAAACACACGTAGCTCTGCCATCGCGCAAGCCTGCTTTATGCACATGAATTTCAGATGCTTCATGGTCCAAGAGACAACATCGAGTGAAGCAAAAAAAATCCGACGCGGCATCAGGTCGTCGTTCAGCAAGTGAACGCGGCTATCATGGACCATGGGATGGTTCGGGGCGTTTTGCAAATGCGGCTTAAAAAATCACCATCACTGAACAACATAATTTTTTTGGTGGCCTCCAGCTCATTGCAACAGCCCTAGTAGCATCAAAACTGGTCTGGCAGACAAGAGCAAACTCACAAAAAAATAATGGCCTCAGTCTTTACTGCCATCAACAACAGTTTACGGTAGAGGATCTGCCGGCGAAGCAAAATCCCTCACTATGATAGCAGGACCTGTCGCAACTGCAAAAACCTGCTTAGACCATAAAAATGGTCGCGATCAGCAAAAGGACCTCCAAAGAAAAAGAAAAAATAATCGAGCAGCAGACTCGCGAGCAGCCAAAGCACCTGTCGCAGCTTACGTAGCTAGCGCAGCTGCACGGTCGGAACAGCCGCGCTCAGAAGGTGGAGGTACCGAGCAAATAGCTGTAACACCTGGCGCAACCGTCGCAGCTAGCACAACTGCAAGGTCAAAACAGCGGCACTTAGAAGGTGGGGGTACCGAGCAAGCAGCCGGAGCAACTTGCGTAGCTGTCACAGTTAGAGCAGCTGCGACTTTGGAACAGCCAGGTCCAAGAGGCGGTGACAAAGAACAAGAGGCCATGGCTTCAGCAGCAGCTGGCACGACAGCCCCCTTACTGTGAACGTCAGCAGGCAAGATGCAGCTGGCATGGGGTCCGTTTTTTTAGCATGGCCAGCTCGCAAAACAAAATAACAAAACCGGCAAACAGGCCAAAAACATCGACGTAAAAGACAAGACAAAGTTCGTGCAAGTGATGGACGGAGGATTTGCGCACTGCATCCTCAACTTTGCATCGACGGCATTCTCTATGGCCAAATCGTGCAGCAGACACGGAAGTACCAGTGGACAGTCTGCTAGATGGAACAGGAGAACAAAAACTGGTCAAACGGCACCTACCAAACTTGCAGCTTGTGCCGAACAGAACAGGGCCTCCTCTTCACTCGAAAAATCAGAAGACGCACCTTAGATTTGGTGGTAGCAGACGCAAGTGACCACGAAGGACAAATTGAGCAAGAATGACGCTTTCCAATCAACAAGCAGCGGACAGCGAGGGTCTGTCAGCGAGAGAGGAACAGTACAGTGGCAGTTACTGGTTCAAACAATCTGCTCGCAATTGAAAATGGCAAGGACGATGTCCAGAACGTCCAAGATGCCTTTTGTACTTTACCAGCGACTGGAAAGTCAACAGACGACCCAGAAATCTTTTTTCTGGAAGATTCCCCCACTCTAGAGGAGCAGGAATGATGGAAGAAGGAGCCCAAGGGATCAAAACTACATGCGCACCTTCAGCTCCATGAAGAAACACGCGTGTTGCTTTTGCATGAAGCAAGCAAATATTTTCTAGAGTGGCCCAAACTCGACACAGAAATTTTCTGGTACGAAAGCTTGTAAGAATCACTTGCCAGATGTCGTACAATAGGCAAGAAAGTGGTCCTGACACCGACTTCAGAGGAAAACGTTTTTCCATCGAGTGCTAAAGCTGAAAATGACAATTTTCCAGATTTTCTACTCAGCAAGGAGGACACTCAGCTCCATTTCCTCGACGAAGATTTCTGGGAGTTACTCAAGGAATGTTTTGGAAGTGCACAAGAGTGACACGATTCAAACCACCAGCGCATTAATCAAGGGGGAGTGTTGAGAGGTGCGATTACTGCACTAGTGTCAAGCTCCAATATGGTGAAGACGACACTGCATTCGGAGCTGTGTACGGAAAGTTACGGATTTTACGCTGAATTACCGGGTCCACGTCTACTGGATATTCTCTCCTGTATATGCCAGATAAATTCAGGCAACGAGCCCTCAATTAGTCTAAAGGGTCTGGTGTGTAAATTAGTGTGCTGGCATGTGCAATGGGGTTGCGCATGCCTCTAGTTCGCTCTAACAGGGAGGGGAGCTACCTTATGCACAGCACTGCATAGCTATCCTGGTCAGGGAGTCCTCTAACTGATTGGGTAAGACTCATGCACCCTTGGCATGAGATCCACATTGCATCACCATCACCATGCATGGAGTCAAGGCCCTTCAACCTGCATGGGCCAATCTGGCACGAGCTTCAGGAGGCTCTTTATCAACGGATCTGATGCAGCAACATGGCAAGATCAACAGTTGTCAGAGAAAATCCTACAGAGTAAGCAACTTCCTTGGGAAGCTGCACCTGAACACCTGATGAAGCTTCCTCAATGAACGGGCTTCTCCCTGAACCTGGAGGGATGTCAATAACAACTCTGAGCTACATGAAGCTTTGCCTGGAAGGAAGCTTCTCCAACAGGCAGTATACCTAAACCACATGAAGGAAACTTCTACTCAGGTGGTCAACTTGCCAGGTCCACAAGTATAAAAGGGGAAGCTCCTCTCAGTTCAAATCTATCTCAGTTTTCTGCAAGAACTCAGCTGTGCTCAAACCTCTGACTCTAGAGCCCTGACCAAGACTCTGCTGGAGATCCCTCCAAGGCCCCTATAAGCCTGGCAAGGCCTGCCAGCTTGGGTGGAGGCTACCCTGGAGGCCAGTCAACCTGGAGACTGCGCCAAGACCCTTGCCATGATGGCCTACAAGGCCTAGAAAGGCGTTTCCCCTCTGTGGGCCAGGAGCTGTACTAGCCTAGCTTGCCTAGGATTTTCTATGTACCATACTTGTACTTTGTATCAATCAAGATATCAGTCCAGATTTCCCAACCCTTGCCCTGCTATTGAACAAGCTACGCTCCTGATCATCCAAAGATCTGACCAGCAAGGGTCCAAGCCCTTGCTGTCTGTCTCAAAATATCAAAAATAGATATGGATATAGATATAGATATAAATGTAGATATATATAGATATAGATATAGATATAGATATAGATATAGATATAGATATAGATATAGATATAGATATAGATATAGATATAGATATAGATATAGATATAGAT
>SZWC01037603.1:0-14619 GCA_023375785.1 Penium margaritaceum
TCTCTCTCTCTCTCTCTCTCTCTCTCTCTCTCTCTCTCTCTCTCTCTCTCTCTCTCTCTCTCTCTCTCTCTCTCTCTCTCTCTCTCTCTCTCTCTCTCTCTCTCTATCTTAAGTCTATTTTTCTCTTACATCATTCACTCCAAGGAGCTCTCCATGAAAAAATTCTCAATCGATGTCTTGAAGAGCGGTGGGCTATTTGTATAATGACATAAATTTCCACTCGGAGAGTTAAGAGACTCGTGTACGTCAGGTACAAAACAAGAATGAGGCATATGTCGGCCCTTGCCGCTTCAGCCGAATGATGCGTGCCAGGTCACGCCATGAGTGGCTGCTTCGAGAAGTTTAGTCGAGAAGCCAGGGGGCTTCGAGTGTATGAAGGTGATTCGTTATAAAGGTCCAGCGCCATCAATAAGTCGACTGAATACCCTACTGCCGGCTAAATTCGGATAAAAATTAATTACCCTTGGGCTCGACACTGTTGCATAATTAGGTTCCCTCCTTGTAGCCAGTGTGTAGAAATTCCTTCCAAAATAAGTTCTGAAAATAAGCGGCCTCAATTCATGCTCGCACGAAGCTCTCAAAGGGGGAAAAGCAAGCAAAACACACCCTAATCACTTGATTTTGGTCGTTAGCATGCACGTTTGTTGTAGTCCTCTGGACATTTCTGAATTTAAGAGACCCATAATTCCTAGAGGCCTTGTAGCCATTGTGTGAAAATTCGGCCACAGTTGTTTAAAACAAACCAAAAAAAAAAATCCTTCGCAAATGACTATCTGAATTTAGGCGGCAGTACGGTAACATCGAAGTATTGATGTAGTTTGGGACACTTCTTTCAACCTTGTCAGAAAAATTTAGAACGGAACACCGGAGGTTAGGGCAGTTGACCAAAATGCCCTCGGCCAAACCGTGTATGAATCCGGAAGTCAACGCGCAATGGGCCATGAATGTAATGACATAAATTTCCACTTCTGTAGTTTAGGGACTCGTGTACGTCAATGACAAAACAGTATGATGGGCCGAGCGGAACGGAGGTATTTTACAAGGATGAGGTGTAGAGCAATAAATGTTTTGAGGAATTGGGACAGTCAGATAATTTAAGTACTTTGTGCACAAGTGTATAATAATTCAAGCACAAATATACAATGGCGAGAATAACAATGGGGCATATGTCAAGTCTTTGGCGCTTGAGCCGAGGTCGCGCTGTGACTTGCTACTTCGAAAGAACCTTTCCGGAGAAGTCGGGGTCTTTGAGAATATTCAGGCAAGGTTTTACAAACGTCCAACGCCGTCAATAAGTCACCCGAACACTATCGAAATATCGATACGGTTCATGACAATCTGACTACCATTATGGAAAGTGGTCGAAGTTGTCAGAACCTTCTGGAACGAGACACTGGAGGTCAGGGTAGTTGGCCAAAATTCCCTCGGCTAATCAGCGTAGAAATCTTGAGGTCGACGCGAGGTGGATGACAAATTTAAGGAAAAAATGCACACTCGTAGAGTTAATGGACTCGTGTACATCAAAGACATAATGCTTCACCCCCTTTAGCCATGATGTCCCAGCGCTTACGCAAGCATGGGCCAGTGACAATGTTGCTAGTCGTCGATCAGATGATTGACGTCCCGGTGGTTGGCATAGGACTTCCAATAATTGTGCAAGCAAAACGTCGGTGGTTCACTGGGATGTGGTACAAGACAAAAGAAGATTTGAGGAATTGGGATATTTGGATATGTATTAAGCAGTAAGTTAACTTCAATGGCAAGTCTCGAGTGAGTGGAGCACATATGTACAATGAGGAGAATCAAAATAAGGCATATTTTGGGTCTTCTGTGCTTGAAGCAAGCGACGCGTGCATGGTCATGCCGTAAGTGGCTCCTTCTAGAATCTCCGCTGAGAAGTCAGGGGACTTCGAGAATATTGAGGCGCAGTTCTATAAAAATCCAGTATGTTGAGAAGTCGACCGAACAGTATCAAAACATTGATATGGTTTGTGATAGTTCTGCCGACCATTCTTGAAAGTGGACCAAGTTTTTGGCACCATTTGGAACGGAACACCGGAGGTCGGGGCAGGTGGCCAAAATGTCGTCGGATGATTGGTGTAAAAATCCTGAGGTCGTTACGCAGTGGGCCATGAATATAAGAACAAAAATTTGTACTTGTGGAGTTTGGGGACTCATGTACATCATGGAAATGACACTCCCCTTCTGGCCACGACGTCTCGGCGCGTTAACAGACGTAGGCCATTGACGGTGACAGTAGCTGTCAATCAAGTGATCAACATCCCGGAGGTTTATGTAAGGCTTACACCTGTTGTGCACAGTGTCATAGCCATGCTACTTGACCAAATACCTCGTCGTTTTCCCACAACATCGATGGCTGATGATATCTCCAATCACATACTCCATACCCACGTCCACTTGAAGAGGAGGTGGTTCTGTGACATCTCTGTCAGGGAAGTTCGTACTAGGGTTCCGATGATGCTTGAGCTTGATTATGTGGAAATGGGATGAATCACCATGTTGTGGGGCAGGTGAAGTCATGCGACAACAAGGTTTGCATTCGCTTGATTTTAAATGGTCCTAATCAATGAAGTTTGAGCTTTGCAAATCCTGTCATTGGATTTTGATGTTTCCCAAGCTGAGGACGCAATCATCAACGCTGAAAACGTCAGTGCTGCAATGTCGGTCGGCTGCTTGCTTCAAAGCTACTTGTGTCTTTGTGAGTTTTTTCGCATTTCCTCCCTGATGCTTGAGAAATCCCTACAGTGGATGTCAACTGCGGGAATGTTGGTCGGACTTTTTAATCCATCTGGTGTAGCGAGGAGTTTATCATAGACCACTTCGAAGAATAATTTACCCATCGCGATGGAAGTGGCGGAGTTGTATGCGAGTTTGACGGTTGGCAGATTAGTTGTTCAATTAGTGTCGCACAGCTCGTATAATTTGCGGAGAAGCTGTTCGAGCCCTTGATTGGCCCGTTCTGTTTGCTCATCGGTTTGAGAATGGAATGTGGTTGATAGTTGCATCCAACTGCCATAACACGTCATCAACTCGCGCCAAAAATGGCTAGTGAAGCGGTTGTCTCTGTCACTGATGATGGTACGTGACACACTGTACAGTTGTACGATCGTTTTTAGAAACAGCCACACTATTCCTTCTTTGGTAACTGTGGTCATTGTCGAGATGAAGTGTGACACTTTAGAAAACATGTCCACCACGATGACGATGGCTCATGACCCTCACGAGTGGTGGACAACCTCATCACAAAGTCCATGCTGATCTCAACCCATGGCTATGTCGGAATAGGAAGTGGTTGGATAAGGCCGGATAATCTCGTGCGACGAGGTTTTTATCACTCACAGGTGTCGCACGTTTTTATAAGGCTGACACATCGGCCTGCATCGTTTCCCACATGTAGTATTCTGTCAGCTTCTTGAGCACCTTGTCCTGATTAAAATTTTCACCTGAACCGGTGTCGTAGCATTCCTGCGATAGCATTCTCCATAGCTCTTTGTTTGGTGGAACACGACTTGGTGAGTGAATTGCCGTTGCTAGTAGGGGTTGTTGACCTATAACTATCGCCGAACTCATTTCCTTCACAAACAACCTTGGGAGATACGGATCTAGGTGGATGAGCAACGTGTTGATCTCAGCCATCAAATCCGGTCGTCGGCTAAGAGTATCCATTTGATAAGTTCTTCTAGGTTGGTACTCGATGCCATAGTCAAAGTTGGACAGGAGGAACTCTATCCATCAAGTTTGTCGACAACTCATATTTGGTTGGGTCTTGAGATAGTTCAATGTGTGATGAACGATGTGGACGATGTATCGTCATTATTTCAAGTAGCACCGCCATGTCTTGAACGCTTAAGTTCCGGCCCATGCTGTTTTCTTGACATGTACGCGACCAGTTGTTCTCCATGGCCATTGTCTTGGAGAACGGCTCCGACGGCTCAATTGGACGCGTCAGTGATCATGATATAGTCCACCACAAGATCTACCAGTTGTAACGCCAGTGCCAAGGTATAGACATTTCCCAAAGAGTTTAATGCTTTTTTTGCTGTCTCCCAATTCCACTTGGCGGTTATACGAGTGAGATTGGAGAGAGGCGCTGGCACTCCGGCATAGTCTTTTACAAATCATTGGTAGTAGTTGTAGAAGTCCGGAAATACTTGGATGTTCCAAACATCTGTAGGCGTCGGCCAATCAGTGATCACCTCCACCTTTTTGGGTCCACAGTGATCCGTCCACCGCTGATGATGTGGCCCATAAACTCGATCGAATGGCGACCAACGTCGCATTTGAGATTTTTCCAACAAATTCTCTATTTGTAAAACTTTCATAACTTTTCAAATATGTCCATTGTGCTCCTCCGGAGTGCGACATTACACTAGGATATCGTAGAGATACACGATGAAAATTTTGTCAAGATAAGGGTGGAATTTGTTGTTCATCACCGCCACGCATTACACGGGGGCATTTTTTAGTGTTGACGGGTACAACCGTGAACTTGAAGTGTCCATACCGGGCGCAGAATGCATTCTTGTCAACGTCCTTATGAGATACCCTACTGACTTTGAATTTCGTAGATCTAGCAGTTGTCAATTTAGAAATTTTTAATTTCATCGACTGGGTAATTTCTTCCTGTTTTCTTGGAATTCGTCGAAGCGAAGGGAGTGGTACCTCATATTCGGCGAGGGGTCCGGTGGAGATTCTCCATTTCGGCGAAAAGTAATCTGCTTGTCGCACGAAAGCGTGCGCGTGCAAGTGCCACGCCCGCGATTTGTCAGGATTTCTGACAGATCTTGCGTGGCATCTACACGTGGTCCTCTTGGACCATGTGTACGTGACACGCAGCGGGTTTGTGTCGCTTGACATGCAGCGATGACCGCATGTCAAGTGTACGGAAGCATCCGACAATTCAAATCACTGATCGATGATTTGAATCGCCGGACCATGAAGCGAGACCCGCCACTATGAACAGATATTTTGCGAGGTCACCATCTGTGCCCCAAAGTAGAATACAAAGACAAGAATGACCCCGAATATGAAACATGTCTGGTGTTACTTTAAATTCAATATTTATGTGTCGTAATTATTTTTGTGACTGGATAAATTCGTCGAAGCATCGAATTCGACGAGATTCGACTACCAAAAAAAAGGTTATAATCGAAAATCAAAGTCAGTAGGGTATGCAAATCTGATGATAGTCGCTACATGGGTCACTTTTTTTCAACATCTGGGCTCGTGGAGTTGGTCAAAAAGTTTGTTTGCTCGCAGAAGAGCGTACGGTTCTTGCTGGTGATATGTATCAATGCTTGGTCGTCCATGCACATTCGCATCCCTCTAGTTTTCTCAATTATAAAAAGTACAGGTGTCACGTAGGGTAACGTGGACGGTGTGATGAACCCCTTACCGTGCATCACGTCCAGCTGCTTCTTGAGTACGGCAAGCTCGTGATTGCTCATCTGATAGGCTCCTTTCACCGTCGGTCTGCGAACCAGATTCAGGTCTATCTGATGATCAAAATATCGTTGCGGAGGTAACTCTTGGGGAATTTTGAGACAAAAACCCCTTTTGAACTCCTTAACTAACTTCTTGGGTGCCAAGGCCGATGTGGTCACCTGGGTAGGTACGATTTTTTCTGCATCCCTAGTCTTCATGTGGACAAGCTACGCTTGAGCTCCGTGTCACAATATCTTTTGGCCACGTCTAAAGATATCAGCTGGCATTTCATGGCTGCCGTAACCTCCTCTATTGCTTCCACCTCTGCTACTTCCTGTAACCGCTGCTGCATTGTGGGTTGCTCAACCAGATGTTGATGTCATTTTCTGCCAGCGATGCTCATGAAGACAGATCTGCTGCTCTAGTCCACCTGCTAATTGTGTCAGTATAGGAATTCTCACCCGATAATGATTTTGTGGCCGCTCACTGGGCAATTCCTCCAGCATGTTAAGTTGGCACATCTATGATTTGCAGTTGGAGGGGTTTGTGATGTCGACAAATCCGCAGTCATCCGTTGACGGTTTTTCCTTGAACACTCTTTGTTTGGTCTACAAATCCATCTTCCGAACCATGTCATTGCTGACAAAACAGCAAGAAGCTCCTTCACTGAGTAATGCCGGTACCATTCTATGACTTCTGCAACTCCATGTTTGTACTGATAGCAATATTGCCAGGATTTCATCCTCATACCCCTCACCAAACCTTGCGATCTCAGGTACCTTTGTCTGTGGTGATGTGAGCCGCTTAGATGGGTGATCAGTCAGTGTCGGATGTTCAGATTGGATAGGATTTTTGCTTTCTAATCCAACCCTTTGTCGTTTCCCGACTTTTCATTTTTTTCTCTGCCGCTTCCCCCCCTTTTTTGGTCTGCTGGTGTCATTTCGGACAGTCATGCAAGATATAACCTGGCTTCCCGCAAGTCCAACAAAGCCGTTGATCGCAGTGATCAACGGCATGAGTCTCCATTGGAGAGGAAGTTTCCTTCAGCTGCAAGCTTCCTCCGCCACGATAACAATTGTGGCTTTGGGATTGCCAACCATTGGATTCCTATACATGAGAATTTTAGTCGGTATTGCCAATGCGATCGGATGTTGTGATCATTCGCGGAAGGTCATCCTAGATGCCATACATTGTAATTGTTTGTCGGATATCTCACTTGAGGCCATCATTGTAGTATCAACAGAGTTCGTCGGGGGCGAGGTCACTGACGGTGATAACTATGAGGAAACATCGCATATAATCCGCCACATTAGACTGCTCATGTAGGTGTTGACGCATGTACCGTGCATCAAACTCCTTGTTCATCTTCCCGAAGTGAGCGGGGGTAAGGTGCGTGAAGTCGCTCCACATTTCGAGTGTCATGAGAGAGTCGTGATACGTTGGATTTATCAGCTTAAAAGGTAGCACACCGGAGCCTTGTTGTGTGCCAGCATGGTGTTGTCTGCCACCGAGGTGGCTCGGACGCGATGGGGAGGTACTTGTGGCTTGTCAGCCGTTACGTTATTGCTGCTACAGCGGCTGCTGCTGTTGCCGCGGCTACTACCGCTGCAAAAGCAACTGCTACCGCAAGTGACGAGTCTGCAACTAATGCAGCTACCGTTGTAGCTCCACTATCACCTTAGTCCCTGCTATGAATGGTCTTGTAGTAGCCTCAGAGCAAGCACAACATCAGCTACGTCTGCTACCCTACCAACAAGCAGTAACTCCTACGTTTGTAGGTGTTGCGATTGCGGTTGCGAGGAGTGCAGTTGTGGCTGCTGATCCGGTTCACTTGCCAAGTTCAACAACTGAAGACAGTGAAGTTGCTACGGCTGCAACAAGCAATTTCAAGGTTGAAGCTGCCATGGCGATGTTCTCGTGCTAAGGTTGTTACAACAATGGTTTATACAGCTCCTAAGACCACAGCGGCAGCCATTGCTACTGCTGCTATGGTTGTTGACGCACTTACCACTGCTTGAGAGAGAAAGCCGTGACAACAAAGACGGCGGAGCGGAAGTGTGCAATCAAGTGGTGGCGTCGCAGTCCACGAGTATGTCAATGCCCGCGGGTTTGCCAATGCAACTGTTGCCATTGTAATGTAGACATGTGTGGTCTTTACTACGTGGGCTACGGCAGCCGGGTGTCGTGGCTGGAAAGAAGAAGCTCAGCCTTGGCTGAGACGAGGAGAGCGGCGACGAGATTGGAAACAATTGTGATGGTGACACCTCCCATGGCTACGATTTCCCGTTCAAGAGTGAACATACCTCACTCTCTTATATAGTGCTCTGGTACGAATAGGTGGCAGAACGCAGTGAGGAAATGAAAGAGGAAATGAGAGTAGGAGCTCCACAGGTTTAGAACACGATGTGGAGAGGACAAGAGGCACCAAGATCCCGAGCGAAGAAAGCAGTCACAAGAGATAGATGTGCTGCCCGTCGGGGAGGGAGCCAAGAGAGAACAGGCAGTCATCTTGCTCTTGCTCAAGATCTCACTTCCTCCAAGCGGGTGTCGAACCTGGTTTTCCCCCATACTCTTCTCTCATGTTTTTTGTCACTGCACACCACAGTGCCCAAATCAGGGATCTAAACTGGGTGCCCTAACCCTCACACCAAGTTAGGCGAAGTGAATCACCACCAAGTCACTGAGGGCATAAATGACGTTGTTGTCCCCATGGGCAATGACCACAGCTCAGTGATGATGAATGTGCCGGCAGCAACAACTCTTATCTCTTATCTTAGTCACCTCCATCAGTGACATGTGAAGTGTGCAACGAGGCCAGATGTCACAATGTATTTGAGACAGAGAACCAACATAGACTGATGAATCGTTATGGCAGAGGGATCCATGTTTCCACGGCATTCCACACTCAAGCCGATGGTCAATCCAAGTGGACCAATCTAACGCTCGAACAATTTCTCCTAACATTATGCGAGCCACACGGGATGGATTGGGAAGCCAAACTCCAGACCGCCGAACTCGCATATAAATTGGCGGTGTCCACCGTGATGGGTACAATTCCGTTTGAGGTGGTATGTGGTTAACTTCCCGCCACACCAGTCGGACTTCTCAGCCAGAGCAACCTTCTTGCGGTCGACATCCAATACCGCGATTTCTCCACCGTCTGAAAAGAAACATGGCGTACGCTCACAAAGACACAAGCGGCGATGAAGCCAGCAGCCGACCGACATCGCAAAGACGACATATCCACTGCTGGCTACAAGGTTCTCCTCAGTTCGGCAAAGATCAGACTCCACGGAGCGGACTATTTGTAGCTCAAATCCCAATGGTTTGGATCGTTTGAGATTGAGTGCATGTAAATTCCAGTGGTTGCACGACTCAAACCTGCGGAACTATTAAATTCCATACGGTTTTCCACATCAACAGGCTCAAACGCTGCCGAGACCTTGGCAATAACTTCCCCGACAAGGATGTGCCTCCCCCTCCTCCTGTAAAAGTGGACGAGGACACAAAGTACGTCATCGAGGACATCCTCAGCCATCGACAACTTGACACGAAGACAGGATATCTTGTTAAGTGGAATGGCTATGACGCCGTGCACAACAGCTAGGAACCCTACTACAACCTCCGTGACGTTGATCATCTGATCAATGGGCATTATCACCGTCACCGAGGTACATCTGTACGCGTGCCGGGACATCGCGAATAAAAAGGAGGGAAGTGTTACATACCAGATGTACACGAGTCCCTTAACTCTCCAAGTGGGCATGACACAATTAGCCCACCGCACGTTGGGACCCCATATTTCGCTCCGACAGTTGAGGACAATTCGGCCACATGTCCTCACCCTCCAGTGATTCCTTCTCACACGCAATGACAACTTCAACTGCTTTTGAGAAACATCAGCAGAAGTATCACAAATTTTTGGTTGAATTCTTGACGTATCAAGATTAATTGAGAATTATAAATATACATCTCGCATCTTCACCGTCGATCTTCGAAGTCTCCTGATTCCTCAGCGAAGCTTCTCGATCCGACGACTCATGACGCGACTCCACACGTGTCGCTCGACAATCAACCCAACGAACCTGACTACGGCTCATTTGTAACTCAACACTTGTATATATATATATATATACATATTCAGTCGTTCCGACACTTGTTATCGAAGTACACTTACCGTTAATTACAAATTGCTCAAGTGTCTTAGATTCCCAAACCGTGTTATGCCTTGCAACTCATACCTGTTCACCATCTACGCATTTGTTGGCGTAATAATTCTCATATTGTGCATTATATATATGTGCTTGACTCACTCGACACTTATCATTGAAGCACACTTATCCATTTTTCCCAAATCCTCCTAACTTCCTTGGTTTCACATATCATCTCTGTGAACCACTTACATTCCACTCGATGCAGCACATACATTGTTTGTATCTCCACAAACGCTCGTCATCTAGCATTCATTTATCCACCTTTTCTCCATTAACTCGGGAGTTTTTGGACGGGGCAGAATAGCCAGGATATCCAAGCGCCCGAAGGGTTGACCCTGCCATATCCTCGAGCAAACAATTATGTCTCCCACATCCATCACTTTGAAAATTAAGAACACCATGTCGGCAATAGTCATCTTTAATCGCGCCATGTCCAGAACGGAGAAAATTATGACACCATCCCGGTATGTCATTGTTTTCGGAAAGTTATGGATATGGGGTGACTAAAGTTTACTTAAAAAGTTCAGTATAGTGCTATGTAATTTACGACTGTGCGTCCTTTGACAACTGCTGGCGTCGGAAGGATGCTACTCATGGAAAGTGAAATAACACCATGTAATAGTTTATCCTCAATGTGTAATATGAATGTTATCCCACGGAAAGGCCATTGTTTTACAAGGGGGTAAAGTTTCATGATGTAGATGTCCCCCGAAGTCCCTCGACTTGTTAGTAATATTCATTATTGACATAATGTTTTCACATAAAAACCTTCCTTGACATCGGGGGTTGCAACTGCAAATAGCAACACCTCTGTTGACACCCTGGCCGTCGGTATCAGCATCCGCCAACCTGTCAAATTTGACCACTTTTTCCCTTCCAACATTGCAATGTCGCCGTTTGCACGACGTTCGATGCGTCGACGTTATGTCACATGAGTAGCGTCCATGTACGAGGTTGTACATATTGTTGGTTCACTTGTGAAGGAAACGGATAACCCCCACGCACGCGTGCCACAATGTCTATTTTGTAGACCGTGCACCCGTCATGTCAACGGCCGACGGAAGGCCGTCGTCTTGGGGTGTCCTATCCAGGGTGTCCTGGGGTCTCGCATTGGACCATGCTGCTGACCGCTGCCCACAGAATGGTCCAATGTCCCGTAATGCTTGTGAGACACCCACCTCGGTAGGCAACCGTGTGCAATGGACAAGGACATCAATGCCTGTGAGCCCGGTGAGCGTGGATACCTAGTCTATTTACGCGCATTTTTACATGCAATATGCCCATTTCGACCAAGATGGCTACCCAATTGCAGTGGTCTGCCTCGCATAGGCGTTGGTCATCCGAAGTTCCTTTGGTTTGTCTAACGTGTGGACTCACACCCCCACATTTCAACGAGCGAGGTCTCGTGCCCCAAATCCCATCCACCCAAAACCTAGTGTATGACGAGCACTTTGAGCATGACCAGCGTGCTCAAGTGCTCCTGATTTCACCAGAGCAAGAAAGAGAAACCTTGAGGCTGTCTTGCCCGGGTCATGCTACTGGTAAAAAGTGTGTCCCGCCCTGTTTATGCGTTATGTTTCGGGTTTCGTAATGTTCATTAATAGTGGCCCTCTCATTGTACTTTGTGTAGTGTCCTCTGAAGATGAGGTGTCGGATCAAGCCCCCAAGCGCAAGAAGGCTGAGCCATGTTTTCCTACAGGGTTGTCGTTCCGATACATGGCAGAGGCACGTGCAGTAGTGGATGACTACACAACCACCAACAGCATGACTATCCGGTGGCTAAGCAGTGAAAAGAAACGTTTTACTACACGTTGTGGGTAGTACAAGGAGAAGGGTTGTCCGTGGCTTCTTCGCACGCATGTCATCCCAAATGCACCCTCCGTCGTTGTCGTCTTTTAGTTCGTGGTGATCCTGCGAAGAGTGTGAAGAGTGCACCCCTGGAGTAGGCCGTGGTGATCATGCGAAGAGTGTGAAGTGGGTGGCACGGCAGATAGAGTCAACGCTGAAGCGAAACCCGATAGCCGACGTGAAGACCTTGTCGGCAGTGGTGCGGAAATCAACCGGCAAAGCGGTAGACAATAACACATTATGCCGAGGCAAGACCAAGGCGTAGGAAATCTCATCGGGCTGAAAGCGCTATCGTGGAGGCCTCTTCCCTGTCTTCTACGGTAAGAAACTATGTCAGATCTTTGTAGCTCATCATTTATACTCCGAGCTATCTTTTACGTGCTTCTAAGATTTTAGGAAGAGGCACAGCCATCAATGACGACGCTGAGTACGACCCTTGGGCGGCGGGATATGACTCTGCCAAGGAAGAGATCTACGATCCAGAAAGGCACATCTTGAGTGATTCTGAGGAGGAGGAGGAGTAGGATGACGATGACCATTACGTTGATCTGCGCCACTGGAGGGAGTAAGAGGAGCGTAGTGTCCGTGAGCAGCGGTAGGCTTGTGTCATGGGGAGATTGTGATGCGCAGTGGGACAACGGCCCCGAAGTCTTCTATATTGTAAGTTTGACATCTTGTTTTCCATTATTCTCTTGCATCGTTTGATTCCCGTTATGTTGTGTGGAAATCAAAACATGCAACCATGTTATCAGTGTCCTATAGGTCATGCACAACTGGCAGTGGAAGGGAGCACAGATTATCACAAATGTCATTTGTAACACGGTCTATCAACGTCCTCGTTTGGGACCAGAAGGCAGCCGAGATTTCAATAGAAGCACAGAAGACAAAATTTTACATGGATAGGCCTTGTAGTGTTGGGGAACGTCTAGTGTTATGAGCAGCTGGGTTAGGGAGGGTTAGGTTGCACGTGGCCCTGTTGGAGCGTTTGTTTGGTGAGATGTAGTTCATTTTAAAGGGAAGATCTTCTCCGACTATTACCTCGTTTGAACATGAACTCTATGCAAACATCCAATTCCAAAACCCTCAAACATTATATACCCGAACGAACTAAATATACGATGCACGTGGATAAATGTTTTGTAATAAAGGGGTGCCGTCATTGTCTTGTTCATTCTCTCCCACTCACATTTTCTATTCTCCAAAGTTCACAGTGTGCAAGCATTATTGCCGCCGCTGGCAAGTGTCATGGAGTGTGTGGTATCCTTCATAGCTGACGCTAGTGTCACATTCATCCTCATGAGTTGGAAGGACTGGGCACCAAGGCCAGTTCACATTGTTACAATGTACGTGTGTCCATGTCATCATGGGACCTATCCCAAGCTTGAGAGTCAGTGTCACATAGTGGAGGAAGACGTCTTTTACGACATGGACAACAACAACTCAGAGGACTACTTCTCTACCTCGTCCCCATCAGAGTTAGAAGACAATGAGTATGTAGACTTCTACCCTGATTATTGTTGTGTCACTGGCAAATTGTGTTTTGCCTGTGAGATCACGTCCTGGATCTACTCATTCCCTCGTCAGTCCAACGTTGGTTGGTCAATGGACACCCATGTCCCATCATCCCAGGCTTTGCACACTGAGGACACATTTCCTCGAGACTGGGTCCACATTCCCTACCTTGTTTATGTTTGGATCACATACAATTCCCAATTGCACTTTCTGCACTTTTGATAATTCTTCATCGTCGCACTGTACGTGGTCATTTGGGTCATTTTCCCTTCAAAGTGATAAGGATTTGCCCGTGCATGCATTGTCTACAACTCCATCATACACACGTATTGTTCCCAAAATGTACACATCGGTGGTTGCACCGAGCATGTGTTCTTACTTATGTGGACATTTGGTATATGTTCCCATGAAAGTAATAATGATTTGCCCATGCATGCATTGTCTACAACTCCATCGTGCACACGTACTGTTCCCAAGCTTTACAAGATGGTTACATTGAGCATGTCGTCAAAACATTCATTGACATTTGGGTCACTCTCCTATAAAATTAAGAAGGATTTGCCCATGCATGCATTGTCTACAACCCCGTCATACACACGTACTGTTCCCAAAATGTATGTATCGGTGGTTGCACTGACCATGTCTTCTTACTTTACGTGGACATTTCGTTTATGTTCCCATGAAAGTAATATTGATTTGCCCTTGTATGCATTATGTACAACTCCATCATGCACACGTACTCTTCCAAACTTTGCAGTGAGGTGGTTGCACTAAGTATGTCGTCTTAATTGACATGGATGTCTGGGTCATTTTTCCCATGAGAGTAATAAGGATTTGCCCCTGCATGCAGTCACTAGTACTCCATCACGCACACATAATTTTCACAAAGCTTACACAACGGTGGTAGCACACAGCATGTCGTCTACATTTACCATTAGGACAAGTGAGTTGGAACAGTGAGAGGTCGTCGAAAAATAAGTATCATGAACAACTGTTGATCAATCTCACAACCCAGCAAGACACGTTATGACTTTATCTAATAACGGGTCCGTGGACTTCCAGGGTTCTCAAATGTTCAAACAATCCTTGGGCCGGGGTGAAGGCATCCGGTGTCCTGTCACCCAACACATCACTTCTGGGGTTGGGGCTTCGCCATTAATGAACAACCGAGGATAGATGCATGTCTCCGGTCCCACTCGTGCTTGATGATCCTCCACTGTTGCGTTTCTTTGCTCAGTTCAGGCCACGAGACGTCCGCAGACCACCCATCGTGTGTAGGCACCCATGTAGGGGACCGTCCCCAAGACATTGTTCCGCTACGAGTTGCTGATATGGAAGGATTGTATTACTTACACGAACCGAACAACCGCAAACCTTAAACAACATGTTTGAATGTATGGTCGCGGCTAAACGTGTCATGTCATACATGTTTGTGATCCTTCGCAACGTAATACATTCACGACGCTTACAAAGGATGTCAGGGTCAGAGCGACGTTTCGCTCCATAGACAAGGGGGTTCGAGCGGAACCTGTCAAAAATACACATCAGCCGGTTCGTACACATTCCATCCACGTATAGTGCACCCCCCCCCCCCCCCCCC
>SZWC01037607.1:0-12620 GCA_023375785.1 Penium margaritaceum
GGGCTTCCAAAGTTGGGGTGTGCGCGGCGGCTCTGGGAGTCGGCCGCGGTTCGACCGGAGGTGGATAATCCACCTGACCGAGTAACAAAAGTCCATCTGGAGATTTTGCTCCGGAAGGGCTGCCGAGGCGTCTGGCAAATGATCCGCCGGATGCCAGTAGTGCAGTTTGTTACTGAGGGACTAAGGGCCAAATTTCTGGCTCGGCGTCCGGAACTCAGTAGTACATTTTGTTACCCGGGGACTTGGTCAAAATTCCGACTGCAGGTCCGCGAACAGGTTTCGACCCACATCCATCCCCATCACCAAACTCGATGATTAACTTGTCAAAACAGACCTCAAAGGCGCAAAGGGTGCCGCCACTACGCATAGGGACATCTGCGCCTCCGGAATGGCGTTTTGATGGGTCCTTGATGTGTGAAGGCGCCTCGGTGGGCGATGTGGTGCGCGCCGCCGAGTGAGCGGCTGGTTTGGGGTGCTGCGCTTCGACTGACGTAGCGGGAGCTACGATTATCCGAATTGTGCACGGTTTGGTGTGCTGGAGAGCTCATGACTAGTCCTACAAATGTTCACGTCATGTCCATGTTCAAAAACTAATGCAAAATTACGTTATTCCCTTTGCAAAAGTGACTGTCTCACAAATGCCTTCAACTCCCAGAAACATGGCGTGAGGCGACCAGAAAGCTCACGCTTAGACTCAGAACCTACACAAAACATAGCCATGAGCACAGTAGACCGGTCGGGCCACGTTGGAACTGCTTCCACGCAGGGGCCGTTTTCTGACACTAGAGATGCGGAACTTCTAGCCAAATGTTGCAATTGGTCGGACACGCAAGTCGGACATCATTCATTGTACACACAATGCAAAAACATGCAAATCGGGCCCAGGACCGATCCGTCGAGAAAAACTCTAGAAGCTATAGAAGAACTGCAAAAGGTCCGAGCAAGTATGTATGACGTCGTTGTCGCTATCCTGTAGCTTCTGGTGGGTGGACCACCACACAACGACTCGAACGGTTGAGTCTCCAGCTCTTGCACTTAGTTCATCATCGGAGTTTGTAGATTGGCATCTAGAGCTCGCTTGAGGGGATTTTCCCTCCGTGTCACTCTTGGGGGCGATCGTCATCAACAACTGGTGTAGCGAGACTTGAATATTTCAAGTCTCCTGAGGCCCATTATTGTTTTTACCTCACCCCCTCATTCTGGGTCCGAAAAAAGGGGGTATCATCTTGAACACATGAGTTCGCATGAACTTTCCGGTTTCTAAACTCATAGTTTGACCTAGAAAAACTCGAGCTTTGTTTATAACAAGTCAAAGCAAAATCGTTGCGTGCGAGGCACGATCGACGATTTCATGCTGATACTTTTACTTTTTCTCGAGTCACTCTTGCTCTCTCCTATCCCTTGTCCTAGCTCGCTCTCGCTGGAAATGAGGGCAAGCTAGGAACAGGGCACGAGGTCACAAGCCTTGCCCTTGATGCCCTCGTGGCCTCTCAGCCGCCGATCAAGCCACCAGCTAGATCGGCGGCTGGTGGCTTGCCGGTGGGTGGCCGACAGATTATCTGACCGGCCACCCAGCCACCCAGCCAGCCGACCACCAGCCGGCCACCAGCTGGCTGGCGGCCAACGCTTGGCTGGCCATCGGCCAGCCCTCGCATTAGCAAGGGGTGGTTGCAAACCACCCCGTTGCTAATGCAAAGGTAGGAGGGCCGAATCGGCCCTCCCGTGACATTCCTCCCCACTTGTTATGAACCGTCCCGGTTCATGACCATCATGTGAGAGAGCCCGAGAGTGAGTTGTCAATATTGTGAAAGAAAATCAATAAATCCATTCACTAGCTAAGTATGAACACGAGCATGGCACTTAGACCTAAGTTGCAGCTTGTCGGTCAGCACGGCTAGCGGCCTCCCCCTTTAGGCTAGAGCGTCAACGCAACAACCATGTTGGGCGTCCCCAACCTCCTATGGTCGCAGTCCATGAATGCCGCTCGGCAGGAATGATTTTCACTTTCTCCGCGTTCAGGTGGTGCCCCCTGCCACTCATTGATCTGTGCAAGCTGCTAGCTTGCTCCACTACTCGTTGACCACCCTGGTGGGCAACTGAGATCCGGGCTCCCATGAGTTATGTTCAGGTCCACAACCGGCCCAATGAACAAGGTATTCCCTAACAACGCAAAACCGCAGTGTACGCTCTCGGTACTGGAGTAGGTGAATAACTTTGTGTTGGCTGTCGGTAGGAAGGACTCCCTATCGTGGCTGAACGGTTCCCTCTGTCGTGCATGGAGCTAGCAAGCTCACATGAAACATGTCATGTATCTTCATACTCAACAAAAGCAGCAATGGGTATGCCCCTGGCTTAATGCATGCAACGATGGAAAGCAACCCATTCCACTTCGGTAGAAGGTTTTCCGGCCCTGGGGACTTCAGCCAAAGATTTTTAGTTCTAAGCATCAGTTTGTCGTTGATGTAAAACAAGACTTCACGGTGACCTTTGTTGGTTTATGTCTTTTGTTGTTGCCAAGCAGCTTCAAGGTGCCCCTGAACCTCCTGTAACAAGGAGTCTATGCGCTTGGTAAAGGCTTGAGCAGAAGGAACCTGTCCACCTGTAATCCCATTTTTCACCAATGAAGAGGGCACCATTGGATGCCGACCATTGTCCAACACAAACGGTGTGAACTGTGTAGTCGTGTTCAAAGAGTTGCTCACCGTAAACTCTACCAGGGTTAAGTGTTTGTCTCAGTGATTCATGGCAAGGTCCACATACATACGAAGCATCTGCTCTAGAGTGCGATTCATGCACTATGTTTATCCATCAGTTTGAGGGTGAAACACTGTCAACATTTGCGACTTGCTGCCGGAGTACTTGTCCATCTTTTGCCAAAAATTACTGTCAAATTTCTATCTTGATCAGAGATCATGCGCAACGGCAAGTTATAGTGCTACACGGCATCCTTAAAGAAGAGATGAGCATTCTCTTCTTTGTTCACAACAGTGGTAGTAGGAATGAAGTGTGTCGTCTTCGTTAGAAGATCCAAAACTACTGGTATTGTATCGTGCCCACTAGCTGTGTTCGGAAGACCAGTAATGAAATCTATGTTGACGCACTCCCATGGAGTCCTCGGAATGGGAAGTAATTAGAGGAGTCCAGCAACATTTTTGTTCCTAGCCTTTTTCTGAAGACATGGATCACATGTCATGCAACACTCACGGACATCAACACTCTATCTTGGCCACCAATAATGGTCCGAGAGTGCCCGTCCGGTCTTTCGAGGTCCCATATGGCCTGAAACCAACGGGTCATGAGACTGGGAGATAATCTTTGCTGGAAGGTCTCCAGAGTCCAGCACAACAACTTGTTCTCTCTGCAAGAAGATTTACTGCATTTTTCACCAATCCATACTTGTTTAGATTTTCAGAGTCTTGAAACCAAGAATCCACATAGTATCCCATTCGGATCCTGTTTACAAAACCGTTGTAGTGGATTATCTGTTTAGGTGGTTGTCCCAGAGGTGCAGGAGGTCTAGTGTTTGCATTGTTGCTCTCACAATGGCCATCAAATACCGACTTCAGTGGTTGCCTTAAATTTCCATAGGCTATCAAATTAATGGATCGGCCACGTTGATGCATCCTGGCCGATATTCCCATGTGAATGAGAATTGGCTCACGTATTTGTTTGAATGCGCCTGTCATCTTGACAGGTTTGGTTGCGTTTGGAAAACCACCAATGGGTTATGGTCGGTCACGACCGTCACATCCCCTTCAGCACCCTCGAGGTAGCAACGCCGCATCTTAAAAGCATTAACTAGTGGAAGGAGTTCTTGATCCCCAGTCGTGTACCGTGTCTCTGCGGGAAAAAGTTTCTCGCTCTCATACGCAACTGGATGACCGTTCTGTATAGGGACTGCTCCAAGTCCTACTACCGACGCATCACATCGCACCTCCAATGGTTGTGATGGGTTGAGAAGAGCATAGATGGGCGCTATAGATAAAATCTCTTTGACCTTGAGGAAGGCAATTGTACAATCAGAAATCTACTCCCAAAGCATGTGTTTTTACGTGAGTCTGGTCATCGGTGCTACCAGGGTCGAATACCCTTGCATGAACCGTTGGAAATAGTTTGCATTGCCACAGAAAGACTAAATGTGTCCAACATTTTCTGGGCGAGGCCAGTCCACGACAGCTTGGACCTTTTGTGGGTCAACACCGATATCATCCTTGCCGAGTATGTGTCTAAGGCATTTGAGCTCATCTTGTACAAATTTGCACTTGCTCACTTTTACATAGAATTTCTGTTCCCAAAGGATTGCAAGAACGTCTTGCAGATGTTTTATGTACTCTTCCATAGATTTGGAGAAAACCAGGATGTCATCCAGGTAAACCAAGACAAATTGGCCGAGTTGCTTGGCAAACGTTGGTTCACTTCTCCTTAGAATGTTGCCGGGACGTTCGTTAGCCCGAAACAAAAACCTCGGAAGTGATAGTGTCCCATGTGCATTCAAAACGTAGTTTTAGGGACATCATCTTCCATAATGAAGATTTTATGGTACCCTTGAGATAAATCTAAGAACAAGAATGCTTTTGCCCCTTGGATTTGGTCAAACAAGTACTCAATCTGCGGTAAGGAGAAGTAATCTTTTCATTGTCAGCTTGTTCAACACCTGGTAGTCCACGCACATGTGTAAACCACAGTCCATCTGTTTACAAAAAGGATCGACGCACTGTACGGCGAACTTCTTGGCTCGATCCACCCCTTTGCAAGGTGCTCTTTGATTTGGCGTTCAACCTCTCACCTCGTTGCTGGACTGAGGCGGTACATGGGTTTAAACGGAGGAGTTGCCTCCGGTTGTAGTGGAATCGTGTCGTCGATGTGTCATTCTAGTGGAAGCCCAGCCGGTGGGTCATAGTGTGTATTTGAAAACTATGCCAATAAAGATTTGATCTCTTGCAGTGTGTCTTCCTTCACATCGTCTTCCACTTTCTGCAGCTGAGACAAGATTTATTGACAACCTTGCCAAATACGTCTCTTGCATGCATCACAAACAAGCTGGCATGGATCTTAAGTCAGATCAGTCACAATTGCATACTCAAAAGTAGCATAAAACAATGCTGTCCCTTTTGGATGATCAAACGCTTTGATTCAAAGTACATTAGAACCTTGTTTTAATGGAGCCACAAATTGACTAGCGCCACGTCAAACGGGTCAAGAAGGTTGAGTACCTTCAACGTAATACTCTATGTGTACCTTTGAATAGAAATTTTTGCTATATAGGTACCAATCACGGGTACCGTATGGTTGTCACCAACAGAAACTGCGCCATTCGATGGCTCGTACTTTAGGCCAAATTGTCGGGTCAATCCAAGGCTAACAAAGGAGTCATCTCTTCCATTTTCAACCATGTTCACGGAAGCACCCGCTAGGTGTCCTTTGAACGACATCTTCATATTGTTTTCACTCTTTTAAGTGAACATGATTGACGACGGCAAGACAAGTTTGTGATAAACATGAAATCTATGCGGCAGATGCTGTAGCTTCTATGATTCACCTACTCGAGTCCACATCTTGTGGGTATGTGTATATTTGGCTAGTACCTTCCAGTCTGTAAACTTGACGAGGGTAAAATTGTCCACCAAAGGTACAAGAAACGTGATTAAACTCATCGTTTTGAGGGTTTTTGCTTCAATTACCACATCACAAAACTCGTGTGTAGTGGTCGGTATCACCACCACTAAGCATGTACGATTACTCATCTTGTCCAGAGATGCAAGGTTTAGTGGGCAATGTCGGTGAGCAAGTGTAGAATGAGGCTCAATATGAGGAGATAGAAACAAAGAGAAACATGAACTCATCAAAATCTCAAATTGTTTAACATCGTCATCTGAAAACATGAACATACGCCCTTGATCCAGTTTTTCCACTAAGTGGTCCTTTCTAACGTCACTGTCCACGGCCCTGTCCGCGTCCTCCTGGCGGGTTTTCCCCATTGCCATGACCGCAGCCCTGTCCACGACCCTGTCCGTGTCCTCCTGGTGCACCATCTCCATGAGGTTCCATAGTTGCGGCCAACGCTGAGGCCTCTTGTCCACAACCAGTAGCCTCAGGGCACTGGGCCCTAAAGTGGCCATGCTGCATGCAGTTGTGGCAGAGCCTGTTGCAAAAGGCTGCATTGCAATGCTCACGCGACGCCTGCAGCTTGTCGTTGTTGCGGTTGCGCTTGTTGTTGGGAGCCTTGTGCCCACCAGCCTTCTTAGCTAGAGGATTTGCGGGCGGCTTATCCTTGGCCTCGCCTCACTGTCCGGATGACCCACCAGTCCCTACATTATCCATGCGCATGTCACGGCCTTGCAGTGTACACGTATTCGACCATAGAACAGAGTAGTGCTTTGGGTTTTCCAAATACACTTTGCTCATGTAGTCTCGCAATACCCTCCAGCTTGTCCAAGCTTGGCCAGTTGCCGTCGTTGTGGTCTTGTCCTTTTGCTTCTCACTGGCAAGACCATCACGTAGTTACTCCAACAACACACAATCTGGACACTTGAAGGTCTGAGTCCCATCGCCCTTGGTGAAGCTTTCAGCTTCCTCAAAGAGTGCGGTGAACTTGCGCAAGTAGGCTTCAAGTGAGCTACCCAACTGCCTGAAGTCCTTGATCTCATGGAAGGCGCGTTGGACCTCCTCATATTGGGTGTACTTCTTACGGATGATCACGTAGAAGGCCTCCCACAACATGGCCTGCCACTCAAGGTGTAGTTGTTGCGCACCCCACTCCTTGACCACATACTTGAAGAGCTTGTCCTCAAGTTGCATCGTGGTGAGGTCGTCACATGAACCAAGTGGCGTCTTGTGGACACGTACGATGTGGTCCATGCGATTCAGTAAGTCAGTCACCTTTACGCCCTTCGAAAGATCTCCACACCGTGGAGGAAGGACGTGTTCACGACCGTCCCAAAGTCGTCCAGGTAGGCAAATTGTCACTACCATCGGCGATGGAATCAGCACCTATAGCCCGCTGTGATTGCTGCTACATCCCCACCTGGGTCACGCTCTGCAATGCCTTGTCCAGGTTGTCGCATCGGTGGCTTACCTCTTAAGCGGTCAGGCACTATAGCTCGCGATCATGGTCAATGTCATTGATGCTCTATCTGACGTGGGCCAGCAGGTTGGAAAACATGAACTTGAGCTCTGATGTCCTGAGAGCATCGACAAAAGCCTCCAGGGCCTCGCGTTGTCTGTGCACCTCTACCCACTATTGGATGCAGTTTTCATACACGCCTCCAAGGAGTCCCACCTTCCGAAGGAGGTTGTTGTCAATGACGACGCTCGAGTGAGTAGTGGCCTGCCCCATTGCGGCCACATCGTAGGAAGGGGGGTCTGGCCCCACTCCTCCAGGTGGTGCTGTACTTCCATCGTCGGCGGTGATCTTGATTCGGCCCGCCGCCTTGGCATGAAACTCAGCAAGCCTTTGACAGTCATTGCAAATTGCCTTCACGGCAACGTTGTCTAGCTCGTTCTTGTGGGAACTTCTCGTGTGGCTGCTTTTGGCACCTTTGCTACTCTCTACAACCTTGCTATTGTTGGCAGCTTTAGGCAATCCAGCAAGCATCTTGCCCTTTGTGAGCAATGGGCTTGAGTTTGCTAAATGACGATGGCGATGATCTCAATCTTTGTCACATTTTCCATTGTCGGTATCGTGCTCTTCATCAGGGTCCATGACCAGATGGTCCTCCTTGAGCGCGTCGTTCGTCGCGTGGGGGTCGCCCAAGTGTACGTTGACATGCTTGTTGGGTACTTTTCCGGCTTCTGCACACTTCTTGGTGTCGCCGAGGTTGGCGCCTATTGTCTTTGGTGGTATGGTTGCCTTTGGTTTGGCAACCGTGCTTGAGGCGTTGCTCTCAAGACTTGGAGTCTGCGGAGGGCATGTGGTGAGGCCATCACCACCTTGCCCTTGTTGGTATTGGACGGTCCGGCACTTGCCATTCCATCACCCGTGCAACTAGCATGCAAAGACCGTTGTGAGGGTCATCCCATGACATCAGAGACGTATCACCTCCCGAAGTCACCTTGCCCTCACGACCAGTGAGGCAATCATAAAATCTTTTTTTATCTTCCTAGGCCGTCACGGTTGCACAATCACAAGATAGAAAATGCTATTTTTCTACGCCTCCATGGTCGGTAGAATCACGTGGATACTAGGCACAACCCTAAGCCGTGACTCACAGCACTAGGCAAGGTAAAGAGCCTAGAAAACTAAAGCAAAGAGAAGATCAATAAGCTACAAGAATTTGAGCTCCGCTCAAGAATGTGAGGAGGAGGGGAGGTAACACCCCCTTGAAACGAGGGGGTGTTACCTCAAACTCGTGAGTTCGCACAAGTTTTTTTGTTTCAAAAATTGTAGGTCGATCTAAATGAACTCGAGTTTAGTTTTTGACGTGTCAGCACAAAATCGTCGCCTGGGAGGCACAATCAACGATTTTGTGCCGACAGTTTTGCTTTTTCTCTCGTCACTCTGGCTCGCTGCTATCCCTCGTCCTCGCTCACTCTCGCTAGGGAGGAGGGCGAGCAAGGACAAAGGCACGAGGCAACGAGCCTCGCCCTTGAGGCCCTCGTGGCCTCTCCGCCACCGATCGAGCCACCAGCTCGATCGGCGGCTGGTGGCTTGCCGGTGGGTGGCCGGCTGGTCATCTGACCGGCCACCAGCCACCAAGCCGGCTGGCCGCCAGCCACCCGCCAGCCGGCCGGCGGCCAGTGCGTGGCTGGATACCGGCCAGCCCTTGCATTAGCGAGGGGTGGTTGCGAACCACCCCCACGCTACTGCGAGGTGGGAGGGCCAAACTGGCCCTCCGGCTACAACAACGCTCCACCGTCAGTTTGTTTTGCATCCGGGATCTGTATGAGCATGGACACGGTCGAGTGGTTACATGAAGATGTAAAAACAGATGGGGATGGCTCACATCACAACATATCCCTTGAAAAAGTGGCCAAGTTTGTCAGATACATCTTGAGTGGAACACCGAAGGTCGGGACAGGTGGCCAAAATTTCCTTGGCTGATTAGCGTTGATGTCCTTTGGCTGGCGCGTGATGGGCCACAAATCTAATGACAAAAATGCCCACTCGTAGATTTTGTGATTAGTGTACATTGGCAACATAGTACTTCTCCACCTTTTGGATGCAACTTACTGGCACGTTGCACAATGTAGGTTGATACCAACTAAAATAGCCGTCAATCTGATGATCAAAGTCCCATACGTTGTCGTAGAGCTCCCAACTGTTATGCGGAGAGTTGTAGCCCTGCCATTTGACCAGACACTCCATGAATTTTCCACGATAATGGTATATCAAAATATTTTGAACCGTGTACTCCGTGCCCTCGTCTGCTTCATAGGAGGTGGAGGAGGCACGTCTAGGGAAGTACTTGCTGGGATCCCGGAGGAATTTCAGTCTGATGATGGCCATGCTGTCCAGTAGTCAGATTCTTGCCACAAGTAGCCGTATCTCCTCAGTGGCAAACATCTCCAACCACTTAGCTTTACGTTTGGCTTTTTCCTGTCCTTGCAAATGGATGTTGGCACTGCTGAGTAGGATGCGATCACCAGCATGGAACTGGGTGTCCGTCGGTTGCATGACGGGCGGGTTTGTTGGATGTCGACTGCCTGTATGTTGCTTAAACTCTGCAAACCTGCCCGGGTTGGGGGGAGTTTGCCACAAACCACATTGAAAGGAATCTTTCCAGTTGCAGCTGATGTTGTGGAATTTCACGTGAGCTTGGTGGTCAGTAGTCAATGCCATGTGGCTCGCATAGATTTTGGAGCAGTTGCATGAGCGACAATTCATCATAGAAAATTTTCAACACAGCAACAATGAAACACATATGAATTCAAACACAGAGACAGTGAAACAAAGCAACAGTCAAACACAGTGAAAGTCAAATAGAGTGACAGCTAAAAAGAGCCACAGTCAAACAGGGCGATGGTTTAACATAGCAACAGCTCAACTCAGCCACAGTCAAACACAGAAACAGTCAACCACAGCAACAGACAAAACACAGCAACGGTTGAACACAGAGAAAATCAAACACAACAATAAACAAACACATCGAAAGAAAAACACAGTGGCGATAAAATACATTGACAGTCAAAACAAAGCACAGTCAAACAAAGCGACACTCAAACACATTGATGCTTAGCGAGATTGACAGTGAAAGTTAAACACAACAACAATCAAACAAAACAACAGAAAAGTAGAGCGACAGTCAAATACAACAGGAGTCAAACACAGTGGCAGTGAAACATAGCGATGGTTAAACGCAACGACATTCAAAGACAGCAACAGCTAAACATGTTCACATTCGAACAGAGTGACATTCAAACACAGCGACAGTAAAACGCAGCGGCAATTCAACACAACCACAGTTAAAGAAAGGAACAGTAAGAAGACAACACCAGGCAAACACAGGGACAGTCAAACACAGTGATGGTCAAACACAGTGATGGTTACACACCGGGACAGCAGAACACAGAGACAGTAGAACATAGTGACGGTCAAAAAGGGAAGAGTCAAACATAACGACATTTGAACACATCGACGGTAAAACACAGTGATGGTTTAAGGCAGCAACATTCAAACATAGTGACATCTAAACACAGTGATTGTTAAACACAGCAACAGCAAAACCCAGAGACAGTCAAATACAGCAAAATTCAAACATAGCAGTTGGTAAACACAGGGAAGCACAAAAATAATGATAGTTCAACACAGCAACAGTTCAACAAAATGACAACCAAACACAGCGACAGTAAAACACAGCAACAAATCAACACAGCGACAGTCAAACACAACGACAATTGACATAGTGATGGTTAAACACATCAACAGTCAAATACAATGACATCTAAACAGTGCAAGAGCCAAACATAGAGAAGGCTAGACACAGGGACAGTCAAAGACCGTGGAAAAGAACACAGTAATAGATGAACACAAAAACAACTAAACACAGCGACTGTCAAACACAGCAACATTTTATCAGAGTGATAGTCAAACAAATTGACTGTCAAACACAATTACAGAATAGCATAACGAAAGTCAAACACAGCAACAGTCAAACAAAACGATAGCCAAACATAGAGACAGTCAAGTACAGTAGCACCTATATGCAGAGACAGTTAAACACAGTGACAGCTCAATACAGCAACAGTCAAACACAGAAACATCCTAACAAAGTGACAGTTAAACACAGCAATATTCAAACAAGGAGACAGTTGAATACAGCGACACTTCAACACAGTGATTGTTAAGCACAGCAACAGAAAAACCCAAAAACAGTCGAGCACAATGACAGCTAACCATAGCATTTGGTAGACACAGGGACGCAAAACACAATGACATTTCAAAACAACAACAATCAAACACAGCGTCAGTTCAACACAGTGATAGTCAAACACAGCGACAGTTAAACACAACAATTGTTGAACATAGGGACAGAAAAACACAATGACATTCAAATACAGCAACATGTAAGCATAGCTACAGCCAAACACAGCGACAGTCAAACACAGCAACAGTTCAACACAGCCACAACTAAACAAAAGGACAGTAAAACACAGCAAAATTCAGACACAGTGACAGTAAAAGCACAGCAAAGGTTAAACAAAGCGACAGTCAAACAGAGTGACAGTTAAACACAGCAGCAGTCAAGTACAGAAACAGTTAAATGCAGCGACAGTGAAACACAGTGACAACAACTGTTGAACAAAGAGACAGAAAAACACAATGACAGTTAACAACAGAGACATTTCAACACGGTGACAGTCAAGCACAGCAACAGTGAGACACAGCTATGGTTAAGTGCAGCGACAGTCAAAGACAGCCAAAATCAAACACAGCAACAGTTAAATGCAGGGATAATCAAACACCGCAATCTTCAACACAGAAACTGTTGGACAAGGTACAGTGAAATACAGCAACAGTCAAACACAGCAAAAGCTAAACACAGGAACAGCAAAAAAGAGTGGCAGTTAAACACAGCAACAATTGAACACAGCAACACTTAAACACAAACAGGGAGGCGGTTCAACACAGCGACAGTAAAACACAGCAAATTTTTAAGAAAGAAAAAGTTGAACACATCAACAGTGAAACACGGCAACATTTCAACACAGCGACAATCAAACAATGTGACATTCTAACACATCCACAATTCGACACAACGACATTCAAACAAAACCACGGTTGAAAACAGCGACAGTAAAACACAGCGGCTGTCAAACACAGCGACAGTCAAACACAGTGGCAGTCAAACACAGCAATGATTCATTACAGCGACAGTAAAATGTGGCAAAGTCAGACACAGCGACAGCTGAACAGAGCGACAGGAAAAACGGTGGCAGCCAATCACACCAAAAGTTAAGTAAAACAACAGTAGAACACAGCAGCAAAACACAGCAACAGTGAGATAAAGCAACGGTTAAACACAGTGACAGTTAGATACAGCAACAGTCAAACACAGTGAAAGTAGTAGTAGTAGTAGTAGTAGTAGTAGTAGTAGTAGTAGTAGTAGTAGTAGTAGTAGTAGTAGTAGTAGTAGTAGTAGTAGTAGTAGTAGTAGTAGTAGTAGTAGTAGTAGTAGTAGTAT
>SZWC01037609.1:0-14613 GCA_023375785.1 Penium margaritaceum
CACACACACACACACACACACACACACACACACACACACACACACACACACACACATACTGTCACTGTAGGTGTCTAAGCTGACGTGAAGCTCAAGGCACACACATGGTGGACCATGCATCCCTAGCATCTCAGCCGGGTGCAAGATTGGCACAAGCAGCATCATTTTCAGTTGTGCCTCAGAGCAAAAATACTGGTTTCAGCATAATGTGCTTAGTATCTTCTTAGCAAACATTGGAGTATCACACACACGCAGACATGCATCCACATACGCTTGTGGCTGATATGGATTTTTGTTTCTTGGATATGCATGGTGAAATAGGGTTGTTGGTGTGATGCACCAGATTGCTGATCCTGCAGGGCCACACTCTCGGTTATGTCGAAGTGTGAGAAAACCACCGGTGGCACACTACCGACTGGTCTGGTTCGATCCTGGGATGGAGGGAGGGCTCCATGTCTAGCTTTTCGCGTGGATGGCCGGTGGACCGGTTGCTAGCACCTTCCTCTCTCATGACTCCCCAGGATTTTGACTTCTGACCGTCTTCTCAAGCTTCTAAGTTCTTGAGCTTGCCACATCCACGAATCTAGTGTGCACCCCTTGCTCCCATGCTTGCTAAGCATTCTGAGCGGACAATGCATTGCTACCTACAGAGAGGAAGCGATATGTTGGAATGTCAGGTTGTGTATGAAGGCCAATGATGGACTCATTTTCTGACACTATGAACAGGATGAGTTGCTTTCCTTGTATGTCAGAAGTTCATCTCAATGGTGGGGGCTGAGTGCTAGGGAAACCGGATCGATTGCCGCAGTTGATGTTGAGTTGATGGAAGGCTGCTAGAGGTGGTAGCATAGAGCCCGCCTAGGATTATGCATCCATTACTCCCATGTATGATGTTTCTAGCTGATTCTCATTGCATGACTGTGTTTGTAGCGTGCATATTTTGGTATGATCCAGTTTTTAGGGAAAATGGACAATGCGCAGGTTTGGGGCTATCGGTCCAATGGCAGGGCTTACCGAGAAAACCCTACACGCGGGAGAATAATGTTTTTTTCCTGATTGGCTGGTACACTGAGTAACAAGCCTCATAGAGGTGAGGGCCTTGATTTTTGTGGGAGGGGTCTCACATCACACCTCATTCTTGTTGTTTACTCAATTCTTGCTCACTTTCAGCTGAATTTTTGGCACTAAGTCTTGAGTGCACGTTTTCCCTCTCAGAGCTGAGCAGCGAGCGTTGCTTGGGTGCTATGTCTACGCGCACCAGTCCAAATGAATGAGGCGGTAGAAAATGGTCTTGTCCAGAAAAGCATATCATCATTTCCATTTTGGTATGAGAGCCATAGCATAGCACATGCAGCAGAAGCAGCAACAACAGCAGGATCGTACACGTGCCAGTCAATGTTGGCGGACTCCCTTGTGCGCTAGTGCAGGAAAAATTCTGCCGGATTTGTCTTGGCAGGGTTAGCCTCGCCTGGTGGCGGTTTCAAAACGCTCCTGATGAGAGTGAAATGCTGCCAAAATTCTTCTCGCGGCATTGATCCCTCGGCGGTTGTAGCATACATGGTCATGGCCAAATCAAAGCGGCACAACGCCAATTGCGGTGCGGATGCATGTGGTGATGACACTGCCATGCAGCAGGGAAGTGTCTCCGTCACGTAGGCTTCCGCGCAGCTCCAATGGGCTACCGACACCTACCATCAACAGGAAACAAGATGGGATGTTTTAGAAGGAAAAAACACCAAAAAGGTGAGTTTTATCCTCGTTTCAACTTGTCCAGAAACATGGTTAGTGAACTCTTTGGACACCTCTATGATCCCTAAGTAGAAAGAACAGTTTTAAGTGGCATCCACCACCCGGTACCATGGTCAGACCCGATACTGCTGGTGCAATGCAACCAACCTCTGCCAGTGCAACACCGCCATCTAACCTGCTCGCAACTCTGCAACAGTATGTTGACAACTTGTGCGACCTCCTTGCCACATTACAGTCTCCTTAGACGGTTACATCTATTGAGCCACCCCTCCTTGGCCAGCCTGGTTTAACGGTCTCTCGTACAATGAAGTATTAGCTCAGCAGAAAGAACAGCAATGGCAATGACAATATGTGTCCAATGTCCTATAGTATCTAGGCAATGCAGCCAATGCTCAGTGAAGGCCGAAGGATTTAAAAACACCACCACCCCACCTTGAGGTATTATACTTTACATCTCAGGAGCTGTTGCTTCGACAAAGTGATCAGGGTGAGGGTCCCTGGCCCTACTACATCCTCAACTGTGACTCCTCCAACCCCAAGCAGTTGTTTAACACAATTTGTGTAGCTTGGACCCTCATCTTCCCCGTACCAGAGAGTGATCGTAGTGACCCTGAGCCCTTCATCGGTGATCCTACTGCCGGCACCGACCCTGACCCCCATGAGTCTTGGAGTACCCTCACACATCCCTGTCGTCCTTCTGGCCGGGCCGTCATCAGTCGCCTTGTGAGGAGCTTCAGTGACCTCAAGATGGATGACTTTGCGTCAGTTACCGCATATCAATGCCGCACGAAGGATCTTCTTGGCCCACTTGGCAAGACTGGTCCACCTCAGCTAGCCGCTCTTCTCACCATCAAGAATGATGCAACTCCCAACTATGCAAAGATCCTCGTTGACTTCAACCTCAAAATTTTGGAGGCCATCACGTCCCAAGCACTCTAACATCCTAGTTGTATTCCTGATTCTTGAATGGAAAGAAGGAATTCAGGACACTCATCTGCAGCATGGAGATACAGAGGCATTAGCAGCATTTATCTCTACCTCTCCTATGCTTCCGTCGTCTGGGACCCTTGGTGCCGCCAGAGCTACGCGTGGTGCTGGCCATGACAAGGGGGGACGTGTCAAGAAGGGAAAGGGCAAGACCCAGCAACCATCCGATAGGATCTCCTCCCATGGATTCTCTCTTGTCAATGGGTGGTGTGCAAGTACACCTACACATCACCCACTGACAAGTCTCGTGTCCTCAGCACCATGTGTCACAAGCATGAGCGGCATCTTGGTGCCGCTGCAACCACGACCGCCTGTCCTGTCGGCACTTTTTCCACTTCCTCACCAGTCGCCTCCTCCACCTTCATAGCAGTTATGACTGTATTACTGACTCCTCCCATGCATTCTATCAGGCCTGTTGCTGCATGGACCCCGCTACCTCCTAAATCTTAGGCCCTCAGGCCATCTCGTTGGTCCTCCAGGAGCCCTCACCGTGGTCGTCTTTGTATCTTTCTTGGGGTGTCTTGTAAACTAAAGGGTTGGAGGTTCTAGGACCTTGTTCGGCACCGCATCATTGAGTTGCATGACACTTTGTCCTTTGAGGATTTTTTCCACACAATATCCTTTTTTTCTGTGTTGAGACCATTGCGGCCCTGTCACCACCGTCATATGGGGGAGATTCTGTACTGGTGCGGGACGTTGATCCCCGTCTGTCAGTTTCCATTGTTCCTGGTTCCACCACGTCGCCTACGCGTCCACACATACCAAGCACTTTCCTTGTACCACAGCCCCCATTTGATTATCTTCATCCACAATTTTACCACGCATCCAAATCCACCTCTCCAGCCACTGACTCCACTGACCAGAAGACTAAGTCCACTTCGTTGAATGCTAAATCTGCCACCCAAGCAATAGATTCTGTCAGACCAGATGCTAATTCAGTCGACCAATCATGTAGTTCTCCGGCTCCTGAGTTGGTCACTCCAGTGGAGCGACTCTTCGTGTCCTTGCCTTCGCGAGCCTCGCGTCCACTCGTCTGGTGTTTACAAGACATATTCACGTACTCCTGGTGGTAGTCTTCATCCACACATCCCAGCACTTCCACCAGGCATGCGTCCTGTCATGACCTGGCCATCTGTGGCCACTACCCTCCATCCCACATTCCCATCTCACACCGTGGTGATGGGGATCCAGGGACAAAGGCCTTGGGTCCAACTGCCCTTGCCATCGTCACAGCGGACTTCCATCATGGATCCACTTTGGGTTATGATCTGATCTCTCAGGAGCATCAACATGCTGTCTTTATCTCGCTGTCATGTGCTCCACTGGGCCTTGGCACCGCTCTTCCATTGACACTCAGACTATCCTTGTAGGCATCTGACCCACAGAGCCTCCGTGAGACCAAGCCTGCACCTGACGCTGCCTAATGGAATGATGATTGCAAGGATGAGCTGGTTGCCATCGACGATTTTGTTGTATAAGAGCTGGTCTACCTGCCCCCAGGCCACAAAGCAATTGGAGCAAGATGGTTTTCCGTTGCAAGAGGAAGCCAGACGGTACGCTGGACAAGTACAAAGCCCGGCTCATAGCCAAGGGATTTGCACAGGTACCATGAGTGGACTTTGACCAGGTCTTAGTGCCTATTAGCTATTTCACCACCAAGCACATGCTCTTTAGCATGGTTACAAAGCATGGCTTTGCAATCTGGGAGCTCCACCAGATGGACGTGAGCAATGCTTTATTACATGGCACTCTCGATGGTGAGGAGCTCCACATGGTCCAGTACCCTGGCTCTAAAGATGGCATAGGTCATTATTGGCAAATGTGGAAGGTCCTTTACGGCCTAGAACAGTCACTCAGGTGCTGGAATACAAAGATCAACCGCACCTTCTTGAAAGGTGGCCTGGTGCACATCACCGCAGATCCAGCTGTCTTCCTCACCCCTCTTGGGACCACCCTAGTCACTGTGCTTGTCTATGTGGATGATCTGTTCATCGCATCGGCCGACCTCACCGTTGTCCAACGAGTGAAGGATTTCTTACAGTTCACTTACAAGATAAAAAGGCCTTTGGCCTGCACACGTATTTTTGGGCATGGAGATTGAGCGCAACTGCATCTACGCAGTTCTACATGTGCATTAGGTAGCTTAAGTGCAGATGTTAGCCGAGCACTTTGCGGACCTCTTGTCCGTTCCACACACATTATTCCAGATAGTAAGATCAAGTTGAAAGCTTCTTATGCCAACACACTTGGTCTGAATGTGGATGTGACTACTTTTCTTGGTGCCATTGGGTCACTCATGTTCCTCGCCACCACCACGCGGCCGAAAATTGACTTTGCCATAAATGTGATGGTCCAGTTCTCCCAGTCCCCGCACTAGTTACACCTGGATGCAGCCATTTGTGTGGTGCGGTACATTGTATCCACTCCACGTTGTGGACTGACAATCCATTGCCAACCGTCTATGGTCACCGAGGGCTACACCGACTGTACTGAGGCTGGGAGCACAGATGGTAAGAGTCGTACTGGGTGGATTCTCTTGTTGATGGCACAACTGTCTTGTGGCAGAGTGGAAATTAGTGGTGCATTGCACGCAACATTGAAGAGGTAGAGCATGTAGAGGTAGAGATGAAGTATGTGGTGCCGGTGCATGCGAGAGTGTGTTGCTGCATCATTTGTTGTGTGAATTTCATCAGCCTACATCATCCATTATGCTGCATTATGAAGTATGAGAATGCCATGGCCATTCTAGAAAATGATGGTATTCATCACACACACAAAGTACACCAATGTAGAGTATCACCACGTGCACACTTTGCTGCATGAGGGTAGCATCCAGATTGTGTGGGTCAAGACTGTACGACAGTTGGCTGACTTCTTAAGCAAGGCGCTCAAACACACATTGTTTAAGAATTCTGCTAGCCAAGCTGGTCTGCATTCGTGAGTGCACAGTCATGTATTTGTGAGTTCCCTCTCCTCATATTTTTCCCTCTAAGTCCCAAACCTTCCTATGCTCATCGTTACAGTTTTGAGGTTTTGCTAGAATTTTGGGACATGAGGGTATGGGAGAGCATAACGTCTATATGTGCATGTTCCTTGGTGCCTATAGATCATGGAAGAGTGATATGATTTGCACGCGCACTGTCTCACTGATTTGTGCTGTGACCTCTTGGCTGGTGTATATGCTCATGCAAATGACTGACTGGGCGGACGTTGACAACGGTGGACGCTGAGCGATGGAGGGGACGTCATACAGGTTTGAGATACGTAGCCTCCGTCTCCTTGTGTGGAGTCTCCCACTTGGTAGCAATGCGTGGCCAGGTCCATTGACAACAACCACCAGCGGTCATGTCACCGACAGTCATGGACGACTACTCTTGGCAGCATAGAGCCCGCCTAGGCTTCGGCATCCATAACTCTTGTGTGTGATTCTTTTGGCTGATTTTGACTACACAACTGTGTTTTAACCGTGCATGCTTTGGTGTGGTTCTCAGGAAAAACGGACGATGCCCCGGTTTGGGGCTATCAATCCTCTGGCAGGGCTCACTGAAGAAATCCCACTTGCCTAAAGGTAATGTATTCTCATGATTGAATGATAGACTGAGAAACAAGGCTCACAGAGGTGAAGGCCTAGGTTAGTCTGGAAGGGGTCTCACATCACACCTCATTCTTCCTGTTAACTCAGTGATTACTTACTTTCAGCTATGATGTTGGCGCTAAGTCTTGACTGCAAGTTTTCCCTCTCACAGCTGATAACCAGAGCTGCTCAGGCACTGAGTGTGGATGCAGCAGGCTACACACTCCAGTCCAAATGCATGAGGTGGTAGGAAATGCTCTTGTCAAGAGCAGCGTAGCATTGCTTCTATTTTGAGGATGGGGCTGGCGGGAGAAGACATCTACAAGCGTAACATTACATGTGAAGAGTCAAAGTTCTCGTTGAAGAAGACCAAATGGTCATTGATCATTCTTTTCAAGGATGAAGCAATTTAAGGAAACGTGTTCTTTTGCAACAAAACATATTGGTTACAAAGGGGGGTGCAATAGCCTTGACATTTACGCAACCAAATGATTCTGACAGGGATATCCATGCTACGTCGAGCAAAATGTGGACACTTCACAGGGATGAGGTGTAGAGAAGAAGACTATTTGAGCAACAGGGAGAATTGTATAGTTTGTGTTTAGTAGTCACTGTACTTTGATGGCAAGTGTCGAACAATTCGAGGGCATACATGTAATGCCGAGAACCACTATGAGGCTTTTGTTGGGTCTTTGGCGCTCGAGCCAAATGACATGTAAAATGTTGTATTGTGTGTGTTCTCTTTGAGAAACTCTGCCGAGAAGTCAGGGGATTGGGGAAATATTGACGCGCACCTTTTTAAAAGTACAGCGTCGTCAAGAAGTGGATCAAAAAGTGTCAAGAATCAATGCAGTTTGTGATGCTTTTATTTACCCTTCTGGGAGATGGTCTAAAATGTCATAACTGTCCAAAGTGGAACACTGAAGGTTGGGGCAGTTGGCAAAAATGCCCTCGGCCAAAGGGCGTGAAATTCCTAAAGTTGACGCGCGGTGGACCATAAATGTAACACCAGAAACTCCCAGGGACACAACACTTTCCTAACTCTTTTGTTAACATTTTGTTCAGTTCATGGCCTCTCACATATGGAATGCCCCCTTGTCTTATCCCACATGCACTTGGACACATGTATAGGGGATTCAGGTACATGGCTGCACCTGAAATCTTATTGCTCATGACTGGCGCTTGTCGTCGGTGCCAGTCTCTCCAAAAAGTGATTCTGCTTTCCCAGAATGTGACCTGAGATAACTTGATGTTTTCTTGGTTTATCTCTTGACTATCCTCTTTGGATGTGCAGGAGGCTTGACCTCGGACACTTTAGGTTGCCTTGGTCTCCCTTTATACATGCATGTGGTTTTTGAGGGAGCTACCATGTTTCCCTGGGTGCGGATCCTTAGGGGGCACTGTGCTAGTTTTTGGCTGTTCACTGGTGAGAAGTCGTCCTCGGTTAAAACCGAGAGGTCGAGCTCAATCCCCGAGTGAGGTTGTGGCCTTGCTTTGTCTGATGAACAAGCGAGGTGCACGCCTACCAGTCCTTAGATGCTCGCTCCACCTCTCCAACATTCCTCTTCATTCTTGTTGGCACTAGTGGGTATGAAAGCACCCTCAAGGAGGCCTAGCTCTCACTGATGCATGCTACCAATGTTTTGGGCAACCAATGGACACATTTGGTAAAGAGTGTGGAGCACAAGGATCACGGATGTGAGTGGGCAGAACATGTCGCACTCAGTAGAACTGAATAAAGACAAGTTTTTGTTTTTTAGCACAGTGATACATCTAATCCTTATAGCCTGTGATCTAAGCTTTCCAACGCATCCAAGCACGCCCAAATTGGAGCAATAGAGCCCCTGCTACGGCCGTCGAAGTAACCCTTGATGGAGCCGCCCAGCTTGCCCTGAACGCTAGGCAACAGGAGGCGCTTAGACAATGATCCGTCGGAGCGCCTTTCCTCGCCCAGAAGTCAAGGAGAATTCCACCCTTGTCAAGGAGGTCCCTCTGGTTACTTCATTCATGGCCCTGGTGTATTTGGAGCTCGTTGAAGACGAACTCGAATCACTGGCGGTGGATTATCCCGCCACTCATGGTGGGTACCAGATTCCACCCTTCCAACACCCGAACTTCGGGCTAGGCTAACTTTGTGAATACTCACTCAAATCAAGGGATTTAAAAAAAAAAAACAAAAAAAAATCAAGGGATTTAAAGCTCGATCCTGCATGGAAAAATCCAAGAACTCCAAGTCTAAAGTTGGATCATGTATTCGACCACTCCTTAGTGTTTGAACCAGGGAGAACGATCAACGACACTCATGGCAAGGGGCACACCATGTCAACAATCTCCCCCTTGCATTGCAGCCTCAATGCCCTCTCCTTGGAACCTGCAGCATTTTAAGCCTCACAACGAAGACCGAGCTCCATGCAGCTTGCGTTGTGCCTGCCCTTGGACTGTGCCTTGGTCATGGCGTTGGCGAGCATGCGCGTAGTGCCACAATGCACAACAGTCGCATCTCCCTTTGCCACCAAGTCCCGCGCATAGTGATGCCGGATCTGAATGTGCTTGGTCCTCCTGTGCAGCACAGGGTTCTGGGTGAGTCTGATGGCACTCATGTTGTCCATTTTGAGTACCGTCGGCTTCCTTTGAGGTACCCAATCTCCTTCAGCAGTCGCCGCAGCCACACCGCCTCCTTTGCGGCTTCCGGGAGCGCGATGCACTCTGCTTCTGTGTTGGAAAGTGTCACACAGTCCTGGTTCCTACTTGCCTATAAAACTGCTGCACCACCAAGCACAAACACATTCTTTGCCGTTGGTTTTCTGTCATCCACATCACCAGCCCAGTCGGCATCGGAGTAGCTGACCAACTCGAGGGAGTCGTCACGTGCTCCCCCTCCAAACACGAGCCGCGACTGTTTTGTCGCATTGAGATAGCGGAGGATCTGCTTCATTGCTTGCCAATGCAGCAGCCCGGGGTTATTAACATAGAGGCTCACTTGGCCCCTTGTAAAGGCCAGGTCGGGCCGCGTCGCCACAATGGCGTACATGATGCTCCCCACCGTGGACTTGTACGGCACACCTGCCATCTCCTCCTTTTCCTCATCCGTGCTTGGCCCCATGCTCGAGCTCAGCTCACATGTGGTGGTCATGGGTGTGCCGATGGGGTTGCAATCCTCCATGTTGTAGTGGCAGAGCACTTCTTGCATGTACTTTGCCTGCCCCATCTCAAGCGTGCGTGCCTTACAGTCCTTCGTCATGGCGACGCCGAGGTAGTACTCAAGCTCGCCCATGTCAATCATTTTTAACCAACCTCCCAGCTTCCGCTTCAGGTTCACCAACTCCTCCATGTCCAATGACACAAGGATGAGGTCATCAACGTAAGGAACCACAATCTGTTGCAACCCGGGCTGCTTCTGCACGTACACGCTCTGATCCGCTTTGCGGCGCTTGAAGCCAAGCTCAGCCATGAAGCCGTCCATATTCAGGTACCACATGAGTGGTGCTTGCTTTAGCCCGTAGAGCACCTTGAAAATCCAGCAGACCGTCACGGGTGGCACGTCCACCCCCTTTGGCACCTAAATGAGGACCTCCTTATCGAGGTCGCCGTCAAGGAATGCAGTTTTCACGTCTATTTGGTGAACTTCGTACTCACGCGGCATAGCCACCGAGAGGATGGAGGCAAACTTTGCCACCGGTGTGAAGGTCCCATCGTAGTGTTTTCCCTTCCGCTGAGCATACCCCTTCACACCAACAACGCCTTGTACCACTCCACCTTCCCCTCCTTGGTGAGCTTCTTCTTGAAGATCCGCTTGGAGCCGATGATTTTTGCGTCCAACCGGCCTCCCGATCAGATGCCAAGTGTCATTCTCTTCATGGGAGGTGAGCTCATACATTATGGCCCCCTCTGACTTAGCCCCATCCTTCCGCTATAATGCTTCCTTGACAGTTTCGGGCTCCTCTTGCGCAAATAATTCTCAAGCGAACCCAGTCCAGATGCCCTCTGCAACATTGTACCATTTTCCATCCTCCTTTCACGTCCGCTTATCCAAGGCTGCTGTTACTAAGGTTGCTGCTAGTGCTGCTGCTATCCTCTCGCGGTGCCACTCGCATCACTGGCCTGCTCCCCCTCTCTTGGGGACCGTGGAGATGCGGGCTCACTCCCTGCCTCCTCACTAAGCTCCACTACTACTGAAGCTTTGGACTCATTGTCCGACTCAGCTGAATGCAAATCAGCTGCTCCTCCATCCCCCGGATGGTTCTTGCCGCTTGGAGCTGGTCGGATGTCACCCTCTTTTGTGTCCTCCTGTGTCTCCCCCTTGAGGAGTGGCAGCCACTCCCCACGCTTGGAGAGACCCGCATCCTTGTCCTTCCAACGGCTGTCCTCGTCGAACGTGACGCCATGACTTTTCACAATCTGATGCCTCCGCGGGTCAAAGAGCTGGTATGCCTTGCTCGCGCTCTCGTACCCAACAAAGATGCACCAACGAGTTCGCGGGTCCAGTCTTCCCCGTCCCTCCCGTGTCTGCACAACAGCATGTGCAACACAAAGAAATGTGCAAAGGTGAGCCACAGTTGGATTCCTCCCGCTCCACACTTCTCGTGACGTCTTCCACACCTTGGATACCACATCCTTTAGCGACTTTGTCGGCGTCAGGTTCATGATGTACGCCGCTGTCCATGCTGCCTCGTCCCGGCACCGCTACGCGAGGCCGGCATCGCTCAACATGGACCAGAACATGTTGAGGATGGTGTGGCTCGCCCTCTCGGGGAAGCCGTTCTGGTGTGGAGAATGTGGCATAGTTTTCTGCCACACGATTTCTTTGTTCTTCATCCATGTCGTGCAGCCCTCGTACTCGCCGCTATTGTCGCTCCGGAACGCCTTCACCTTAAACACGGCTGCCAAGGATCTTTGCACGAAGCAGGTACAAGTTGTCCTATAACTCTTCGTTGCAATCACTTTGTCGTTCCCCTCCTTGCAGATCATAGCCTCCTTGTTGAAGAGCACCTCGAGCCCCTTGTCGGTAAGGCGGCTCACTGACAGCACGTTTGCCCCAAAACTGGGCATGTGGAGCACGTCATGAATTGTGCTTCTGATAGCCTCCCCTTCCACATCCATCTCGATGCGAACGTTGCCTTCACCGGCAGCCAAATCTGTTTTGCCATTGGCCACCTTCATTTGTCGCTGCGAGGCGCTATAGGTGACGAATGCCACCCTGTTGCACTGCGTGTGGTGGCCCGATCCGGAGTCAATCATGGAGACTCTTGGATCTGTCAAGTCGGCGGACTCCTTTGCCATCATTGCAAGGTCATCCATTTGTCCCGGCTTCCCTGACTGATCCGACTTCCTATTGGGGCAGTTGCGTGCGTAGTGACCTTCGTTTCCACACACATAGCACCCCCCCTTTTTTTCACCTTTCTTGGTGCCCTGCTTGGCACCCTTCCCCTTCTTACCTCCCCCTCCAACTTGAGGACGGACGGCATAGGCAGATTTTGATGTTTCCCCGCTCTCTCTCCCACCATGCCGCATCCATTCATTGTGGACGTAATCAGCCACCTTTGGGTACTTCAACTCATCAGCAGACCAACCGCCTACGACGGTGATCATGGGACTCCATCTATCCGGCAAGGCCAGGAGGAGGATCATGGATTGCAGCTGAGGGTCGACATTCCATTCAGTGGTTATTCACTCATTAGGAAGGGACTCAATCTACTACTGGATCTCCATGATGTCGTCAACTTCATTACCTCGGAGGGTGACGAGTCTCTTGAAGACGAAGAGCTGGTTAGCAAGGTTGGTGGACTGATGGATGGTGCAGAGCTTCTTTCAAGCCTCCGTGGCCTCCGTCCATCCTTGAATCAGTGCGTGCTACGTCGGAGCTAGCGCTAACACCAACAAAGCAAGTACCTTTGGTGAAGAGCGTGGAGCACAAGGATCACGGATGTGAGTGGTCAGAACACACTACATTCAATAGAATTGAAAAAAAAACGTGTTTGTCATTTATCACATTGATCTTACATCAGATACTTGTAGGGTTTGACCTAAGCTTTTGAACGCATCCAAGAACACCCAAAACGGAGCAGTAGAGCCCCTACTACGGCTGTTGAAGTAACCCTTGGTGGAGCCGCCCACCTTGCCTTGAACGCTAGGCAAAGGGAGGCGCTTAGACGATGACCCTTTGGAGCGCCTTTCCTCGCCCAAAAGTCATGAAGAAATTCACCCTGGTCAAGGAGATCGCTCTGGTCACTTCATTCATGGCCCTGGTACATTTGGAGCTCGTTGAAGATGAACTTGGATCACTAGCGGTGGATTATCCCGCCACCCATGGCGGGTACCAGATTCCATCCGCCCAACACCCGACCTTCGGGCTAGGCTAACTTTGTGAATACTCACTCAAATCGAGCGATTCAAAGCTCGATCCTTCATGGAAAATCTCAAGGAATAAAAATCTAAAGTCAGATCAGGTATTTGACTTCTCCTTAGTGGTCGAACCAGGGAGTGCGATCAACGGAGCTCATGGAAAGGGGCACACCATGTCAACAGTTCTAAGTGTGAATTCTAAATCCATGACGTGTGTGTCTCGTGGAGATCTCCCCAGAATCTCTCACACTCCTATTTAGAAAATTCAGGACCATCTACTGGTATCAGAGCTATGAGGGATATCCGCTCACCGCACGCAATCCTTGGACCCATTATGGGAACACTTGGCATTTAGGTGTCAGTCCATTGTACATCACATATGCTTGTGGTTTTTCCCACACACGGTTGCATTTTTCATACACCATCTTTCACTCCTGTGCTCGTCAGCCATGGTACTTAGTTGACTAAAACTTGCGAGGATCTATACATGCAGCAAAATCTGCCACTGCATCGTCTGTCACTCTCTACACCTCTATGAGTGTTGTCACACCCTCGGCACAGCAATTGTAGATGGTTTTTCTCTATTGAGACCAGCAGGCATCGTCATCCGCAGCGGCATCTGCCACTACCCCAGCCATCACTGCCCCTGCAACTGTGGCTGCTGTCCCGTCGGCAGCTACTTGTGCTCGGTGGCGGACTGCAGGTATCTTCTATCGTAGATGTTTTTGCTATAGTCCCGGCCGTTGTGCTTTTCATCACCGTGACTGCAGTCCCACCCACAGCACCCGTACCTTCAATAGCTTCTGCTTGCCTGAAAACTTCCACGGTAACATTGCGGGAAATGTTACCGTGGCAGTGTCTGCACCGCACCAGCTATCATTATCTCTACCCCCTTGGAGGCTGCTTCACCCGCAGCTCCAATACCCTCCTCTTCGGGTATTGGAGCTGCGGGTATTGCTTGACTGTAACCTGCGGGTATCTCCACTTATAGTGGCATGTGCCACCGCCTTGGCCGTTGTTCTCCTCACCGATGTGAGTTCTGCCTCACCCTTGTCCCCAACCGTAGTAGTTTCTCCTAGACACGTGGCCGTATCCATGTCCTCCAACGGCGCATTCACCACTGCTTGTGCTACTGCAGCCATCGTATTGGTAGCTGCCAACTTCCTTGACAGGCTTTAAACCTTTGCTACATCACCAGCAGCCACCGTGGCCACATCCCTGGTACCCTGGATTCTCCACCACTTGACAGGCGCCCTGATGATGAGTTGGACTTGTCCCCTATTGCTGCACAAAAGGCGGCGGACGAGACAAGACTCTAGGAAGAGGATTGGATGGTGCGGGATGCTCCCTCATCTCGTGACAATTCTCATGCCACATTGTGGTCTCGCATGATCTCCTTCGACTACTGGCGTGAGGACCTTGTACGCTGGAAAGAGGAGCAGGAGCGTGAGTTTGACCAACAAGTGTATACTGCCGAAGACCTTCCATCCACACCATCACCATTGCCAGGTATGCGGCCCACCAGAACAAACCCTCTTCCAGAATCTTCTCCTGAAACTACTGCTCCTGACACTGCTGAGGCCTCAGTGATTGACGAGGTCTCGGGCCGTGTGCTGAACCTCCCTTCCCACACCGACCCCATCAGCCTCGTTGGTGTCATCTTGGGCGCGGCTGCTGGTGCAGCCTCCACATCCCCACCGCAACCGAAATTCTCACCCACACAGGAGCAGCCCGCACCCTCATCCAGCACACAAACACCAGCATTCTCATTGCATTTGCATGTGCAGCTATGGCAGGGGCCACCATCACAAGCCTCCTCTGCCTTTTGGTCTTTGTTTCTGTGTGGGTTGCTATGCTGGCATCATTAGCCACAGCAGTGGTGCCTCCACTCTTCTGCCTGCTACCACGCTGTCAGTCGGATGAGCACCTACACTCCTCTCTTCTATGCATGCCTGCATTGT
>SZWC01037613.1:0-14607 GCA_023375785.1 Penium margaritaceum
CGAGAGCACTCTGGTTGTCGCAACGCAACACAATGGCGGGTACTGACTGCCCAAGCTCAAGAAACAAGCGCTGCAGCCATACTGCCTCAGCAGCCCCTGCGCCCAAAGCAACGTACTCTGCCTCCGATGAACTACGTGCGATGCAACCCTGCTTCCCGCTTCGCCATGATAGAGCGGTACCACCGAGCAGAAACACGTAGCCAGTACGGCTGCGCCCATCTGGGCTCCAAGCCCAGTCACTGTCAGTGTAGCCGTCAAGGACCACCGAACACTGTCGACGAAAACAGAGTCCGAGATACGGCATGGAGACCACGTACCGCACCACTCGCATAGCCGCATGAAGGGCTCTCGCACATGGAGCCTACGAAAAATGAGCGAGGAGGTTGACGGCAAACGCGATGTCAGGACGCGTGGTAGTGGCCAGGTACATCAGAGATCCGATGAGACGGAGGTACAAGGTCACGTCCACTGTCTCCCCGAGCTGTGTAGGATCATCCACCTTCAGGGCATCCTGCCCATGGAGTGTGAAAGGTGTGGAAGCGGAGGGCACTGCATCGAGGAGATCGTTAAAGCGCTCCCCCACGACTCATGCGTATCGGGCATGATGCAACAATAGTGTACAGTGTCTGCGATCTCACACGATCTCCATACCGAAAAACACCGATGCAGGACCGTGGTCCTTCATCCTGTAAGCAGTTTGCAGGACATCCTTGGCCTACTTCACGGCCTCCAGGGACGGAGACGCGATCAGAAGGTCATCGACATTGACCCGGATGGCGGTGAACCACTCAGGTGTCGGTAGGATGAACAAAGAGGGGTCTGCCTCACTATGTACGTATCCTGAATGAGTCAAACTGGCGATGATCTCCCGGTTCCAACACCGCGGAGACTGCTTGAGGCCGTACAAGGACTTGCGCAAGCGCCAGACCTTGTCACCATCCTCAAAGCCTGGTGGTTGAGCCACGTAAATCTCTTCATCCAGAGAGCCATGGAGGAACGCATTGTTCACATCCATCTGGTGCAGTTCCCAATCATGCTGAGCCATTACACCGAACAGAGCTCGAGCTGACGTCATGCGGCCGATAGGGGCAAAAGTGTCGGTGTAATCGACTCCCTCAATATGAGAGTACCCCTTGACGACCAAGCAGGCCTCGTAGCGTTCTAGTGAGCCATCCGGCTTAACCTTTTTGCGAAAGACCCACTTGACCTGAATAGCCTTCCTCCCAGGAGGAAGGTCGACAAGCTCGTAGACTCTGTGCTCTCGGATAGCGCGAAACTCATCCACGTGGATAGCACGCCAAGCGTCAGCATCCCGTGATGAGAGCCTCCCTCCGTGTGCCCGGGTCGGGCGCCATAGAGGGAGAACTCTATATGGCAAGTGCAAACGCCTCCCTGACGGGCCTGACGACCACGAGATCAGCTGCTGCGTCACAGGCGATATGGAACTCGAGAGTGACGAGGTCGTGCCCTACGAGGCACGCTGGATGTACCTCTATGAGCTTAGTTCGGACACTCAGGCCTAGGGCCTTTGTGCCGGGGTCACCACTCGCGATGCTGCGAGAGGAGCGCCGGGGTCCGCGGCCCGACGCTCGCTGAGCTCCGGAATCCAATGGTCGAAGACAGCCACCGGGCTCACGGGAGTAACCTGAGGTCGAGGGACGCACCTCAGGCCCAGGGACAGATGCGTCTGTAGCTGGTGAGGGCTGAGACGAGGCAGCCGGAGACGCCGTGCGAGGAGATGCGTGTGTGGGGAACTCCGCGCTGGATGTGACGGCTGGAGCAGGCAATACTGGACCTGACACTGAGGCAGGAGTACCAGCCAACGTAGGAACGGGAGTGTGCGAGGCTGGATCAGATACAGAAATAGGGGTGCTATCAGACGTAGGTGCTGGTGCAGAAGGAGACGTGGGAACAGAGGTACATGTGGGGTGTGAAACAGGCTGGACAGGCGAGATCTCTTGACCAACGGCAATGATCGCAGGATCATCAAGGGCCGGAGACCGAGAGGGGGCTCGAGCCGACACATCCGCCTGATGAGGGACGCTCGCCGGCGTGGAAGTCTCCCCCATCCGCCGAGAACCTCACAGGAAGGAACATTGGTGGCGGAGAGTGCTGTGATCGAAGTCAAGTAGGTGAGCGACTCGAAAAAGAGCGCGTTGCGAGACTCAATGACGCGACGACGAGTAGGGTTTGACCGCGGGGAAATGCCTATGAAGACACACAAGCAGTCCCAAGGTGAGACCTTGGACCCCTGCTGGTCCTCGGTGTACCACACGGAGGCCAGGGAGCCCCAGACGCGAGTGAGCCAAAGGTCAACACGGTGTCCAAACCAGAGCTCATACGGTGTGATATGGTCCGGAAGCGGACCGTGCGGGAGGCGGTTCTAGACCCAAGTCATGTAGGAAAAACTCTCAAAGACAAAAGACTGCAGGAGACTGCACTCAGACTGCATGGCGCGAACCGCATCCTTCATGGTGTGGTTCCAGCGCTGAGATACACCGTTCTGCTAGGGGGTAGCAGGAGCGGAGACCTGGTGAAAAATCCCGTGCTCAGCAAAGAAGGAGTCCATCTCGCCAAGGAACTCACCGCCGCGATCCGAGCGGAAGGTATGTAGCGTGTGGCGGGACTGATGCTCAGCCATCACTAGCCAGAGTCGAACCGCAAGGGCGACGTCACTCTTCTGACGCAGGCTGTAGACCCACCGCATCCGGGTGAAGTCGTCAATCAGAGTCAGAACATACCGGCCCCTCTCGGAAAGGGACTCGATCGGGAGAGGGCCGAGAAGGTCTCAGTGAACGAGCTCGAGAGGCCGAAGCACTCGGGAATGAGAGTCATGGTAGGTGCACCGGTGCAGCTTCCCCTGAGCGCAAAAAAGACAGTCAGTCTTGGATGGCTTCTCGAAAGAAGCCGCGTCAAGACCGAGAGCACGCTATGTCCAAATGAGCTTCGATCCAGTGTTGGAGCCCACGTGACACAGACGGCGATGAAGCAACCTCTGGTGTTCCGGAGATAGAGCACTAGTGACAAAGAGACGACCGGAGGAAGAGGAAGAGTAAGGGGAGGAGGGTCGAGCGATGCAATCCAGATCATCTATGACTGAAGCACACACGACGACACTGCGGGTGTCAGTAGCAGTCACAGTCGCTAAGTCAGCGGTATGCTCCACAGAGAGACCCATCAAGGTGCAGGCACGCACTGAAAGCAAGCTGAGCTCAAGATCATGCACAAACAACACGTTGGAAAGGTACAAGGGGCCAGACGGACCATCGAAGCATACAACCCCAACACGATGGACTGGCAAGGAGTGACCAGACCTTGTACGAACGGAATGCACAGACGTGACAGGACCAAGAACAACAAAGTCACTACGACGGCACGTCATGTGATGGGTGGCACCAGAATCGATGATCCAAGTGCCACCGGAGTCACGACTGGTGGACGTCACTGTACAGCGAGCAATGGAACACTCGGCATCAGAGGGAAGCTGAGCCGTCAGTGGGGAGGAATGACGCACAACACAAAGATGAGACTCATGAATCCACTCGGTGCAGTCATGCCCATCATCATCACATGCAGACTGTGCTCCCCCACACGCGTCGTCACGAGCCATAGGAACGGATGAACAAGCACTCTGTGAACCACCCGACGATGTCAACACACTCGCACCTCCTTGAAAGCGGAGCGCCAGAAGGTGGTGAAGCTCGGCGATGGTGCGGTCGCGCGGGTCCGGGTTGCTGCTGCTCGCCGGTGAGGAGGCAGGAACAACTGCAGTCGTGGCCGCCACGCGTCCGGAGGAGGATGCGGGTGACGTGCCAGACGTGGAACGGAGAGCATGAGCAGCCTGGAGCTCACGAGTGATCCGCGCCCAGTCAAGCGGCTGCTGGCACTCGGTGTAGTGATGGGTGCCTCCACAGTTGTAGCAGTGCACAGAACGGCCACTGCTACCATTGGATGACGACTACTGCTGACCTGATCCATGCTTCCTATTCTTCTTCTTCCCCTGGGCGGCTGCTGCAACGCCTTGTGTGTGCGTGGGTGTAGACGGGGCCAAAGAGGAAGAGGAAGATAAGGAAGTGATGGAGGAGGAAAAGGGAGACTGTAGGAGGGAAGATGGTGGTGAGGCGATGGCTGCTGCAGCGAGGGAAGTCTCCTGATGGGCTACGGCTGACTCGCGGGCTGAGGTCCCTTGAAGGAAGAGGTGATGCGCCGAACGAAGCAGCTGTAGAGTGGCTGAGAAGGACTGGAGGACAGCGTCACTGTACCTTGTGAAGATGTCGGTGTACTCGAGGGAAACTCCGAGTATAATCGTACCAAGCACCCACAGCTGTGTGCCTCTTGAGGTCCCCAAGCGCGTGTAGATGCGCATGGCGCGTCACCAGTAATCTGCTGTAGGCTTTGCAGGCCCCTGACGGAGCGAATGGAAAGCAAGAATGTGTGATGCACGAGTGGCGTGCGTCTCTGCGGTGAGTGGGGATAAGGCCAGATCCCAACCTCCACGGGGATCGTTGACGGTGCATGTGCCGGCCTTGCCAAGGAAGGGGCGGAAGTCGACGATGGTCTCGCATGGCATGGCGTAGAGGAGTCCGCGCATGGCCCGGGCTGCTGTTAGTACCTGTGCTGGGTGTGTAGACTGGTACGGGCTGTGGTAGTAAGGCCACACTCCCTCAGAAGTAGCCCACACCTGAAACAAGATCTCCTAGCAGTCAAATCCATCTTCACTGATGTACCGTGGAGGTGGTGCCTCAAAATCCTTGGGCTGCCGCTCCGTGGGGAGAGCAACCACATGCTGAGTAGGACAAGAGACAGGAAAGACTCCTGGAAGAGGATGGTCACCCTAGTAGTCAGGTGACGATTGTATCAAGGAAAACGGAGGAGATCGGGTGCCCGTCTGCAGCTGACGGAGGCGCTCCTGAAGAACTCGAATCTCCTGAGTCGGGGAATCATTCGTAATGCCTGGCATGAGTGGCTCATCATCAAGGAGGTCAGCAGGTGGTGGGATAGGTCGAGCGCCTGTCACGGGTGCCTGAGTTGACTGCTAGATAGAGACCGCAACGCCGACAGCTCTCTCAGAAGCCCGCTGAGGGGTCGTGGACTGAGCACGCAGAAGCTCAGTCAGCGTGCAGATAGCGTCAGTCTGCTCTCTCTGGAGGCGACGCATCTCATCCGACTGGCTTCGTAAGTCCTCAATGGCTTGCGAGCGTGGACTCAGTACACCAGACGAAGAGGAGGAGGGGTCGCCTGGTCCCTTCTCCTTGTTGTCGGACAGGCTCATGTCGCCGCTAAGTATGGGGCGACTGGTCAAGTTTGTCGGATTTCTGAATCGTCAGCGTTTCTTGAAGAGTTGAGACGCTGGCAACTTTTGACTTTCCGGCCAAAGAATTGGCTGATTATGGTGCTGACGTCAGCAGGTGGTTGCTGACGTCAGCATGACCTGGTGACGTCAGCAAACAAAATTTCTGCATCAGCTCATTTCCCCTCCTCTTTTTCTTTCTTTCTTTCTTTCTTACGACTCTTTGCGAGCGTGCAGCCGCTCCGCGGCAGTTGCGCGGAAGCTGCGCAGCAGCTTCCGCTCAACTACTGCTGCAACTGTGCTGTCAGCTGCAGCAGCAGCTGTGTAGCTGCGTATGCAGCGGTGGCAGCAGCGGCTGCGATGCTGTTGCTGCTGCTGCTACTGCTGCTGTTGCGCGCTGTGGCTGCTGCTCGCTGCCGCCGCTGCGCGTTGTTGTTGCTGCCACTGCTGCTGCTGTCTCCGCTGCTGCCTTGCTATTGCTGCCTCCGTTGCTGCCCTGCTATTGCTGCCGCGGCTGCCGCTGCTGCTGCTGCGCTGCAATTGCCGCCGCTATTGCTGCACTGCTGCTGCCGCCGCTGCTGCTGCGCTGCTGCTGCCGCCGCCGCTGCTGCTGTGCTGCTGCTGCCGCCGCCGCTGCTGCCGCCGTTGCTGCTGCCGCCAGTGCTACTACTGCTAATGCGGCTGTGGATGGTGGCTGCGCTCAATGCAGCCGCCACGCACCGCTATTGCTGCTGCTTCCTCTACTGCTGCTGCTGCTGGCACGGTGGCAACAACGCTGCTGTGAGCTCACGTGGTGGGTGAGGGCTGCGCCGACTGTAACCCGCTGTCTCCGACTGGCCCCAAGGAATCTGCTGCAGCGGTGACTCTCACTGCTACTGCTCTGCTGCGCCTCTGCTATGCAGCTCAGTGAGAGCTGTCTTACTGCTCTGATACCATGAGAAAATATGTGGAAGCTTCCTAGCAACACAGCCGCTGACTAGGCGTCACTGCCTTGTCAGACGGTGACGACAGTCACAGGTCGTGCACACAACGGCAAGGGTTTGGCTAGGAGACACAAGACAAAGTGTCAGAATGCTTCAATAGCATATGCAGAGAGGAACAACAAATGACAGGTCCAAGGCATAAATACCTGCCGCGGCGCACGGCGGGTGTCGTACGCGGCAGTCCAAGAGCTGTCCTAAAACAAGCCCAAAACCACTGTTTTGGCCGTAACTCTGCGCACACATGTCAGAATGCTACGCCGTCTGAACCTAGATGTGCAAAATCAAAAGACGGACGCTACGACATGCATGCATCCATCATCAGACGGTGGACATACAATGCAAAAACATGTAAATAGGGCTCATGGCCAGTCCGCCGAAAGACGCCTGCAAGCTGTAGAAAAGACAACAGAGAGTCCCGGCAGCATCTGGGGCTCTGGAAAGGTAGTCGGCCAGCTCCAAGCCGGTAGTCCGCCGCCAGTCGTCGCACCGGTGTCGCCAGGGCCCGCCTAAGGGATCTGCACGAGTATGGACATGGCCGAGTGGTCACAATAAACTGTACACAAACGTCACAAATCACAACACCCCCCCTCCCAATAGTGTAGAACTTGTTACTCAGCTAACCAGCCAATCAAAGCATAGTCCTGGACCTGTTTTTTGGCAGGCAGGGTTTTCTTGGTGAGCCCTGCCAGACGCCCAACAGCCCAAAACCCGAACGTCGTTCGTCTTGCCAGAAATCTGGACCATACCATAATATCGACACTGGGAGCGCATTCGTGGGCTCAGAATCAGCTAGAAAAATAACAACAAAGAGTTATGGCTGCCCGAACCTAGGCAGTGCCTACAAAAGTCCATGATGCTAAACAATGCCACACGTAAAGAGACATGGACCCTAGGCAGAGGATGATGCTGCAGACATAATGGCACCGTAAGAATTGGCACTGGGTTCATGCAAACAACATCTGTGGTGGCACTGACCGCCGGCGGCATTGACCGCCGAGGAAGCCTGCTGATGGAGCTGAGAACGTCGTCGAAGGGAGGAGGCTCCAGCGAACTATGAGTAGGCCTCAGCGTGCGTCGGCTCCTCCGGACGACACTCCAACAACGTCGAGTCTCGCAGCCTATCATTTGCATGCCGATGTACACAAGCCGGGAGGACACAACAGAGCATAATGAGAGATGCGCAAAAACCAACACTCCCCCATGACTCACAGGCGTAGTGCACATGTGTGGGCAAAGACACAGTCAACAACCAAACTCCCCGAGGGCACACATAGATGCAAGTAGGGACAAAGAGAGCCACTCACGGACGCATGCCAACTGAACTCCAAGCCTTTTTGAACGAGTCGCATTTCAGTGCCTTAATCAAGAATTCAGCCAGCTGCCATGCTGTCTCAACCCACACAATGCTGATGCTGCCGTCATACAACAACGAACGCACATAGTGATATTTAATGCTGATCTGCTTTGTGCGTGTGTGATGCACACCGTCATTGTCGGCGATAGTCATGGCACTCTCATTCTCATAATGTAACGTGATGGATGGGACAGACTGAGGTAACTCGGACAACAAACGACGCAATCACACACTCACATGCGCCTGAGCCAAGGGCCACGTACTCAAACTCAGCAATGCTGTGTGCAATGCACCCTTGCTTACCAGTGCGTCAGAACATAGCTGTGCCGCAGATCAGAAAGATCCACTATGTGCGACTCTTACCGTCTGGACTGCCGGCCCACAGTCACCGTCGGTGTAGCTCACTGCGACGATAGACGGCTGGCGAACATGAGACCTCACCGAGGGGTCGAGACGACGTAGCGCAGTAATCGGATCGCGGCCTCAAAGTGGAGGTGACGCGACTCCTGAGAAAACCGAGCCAGGAGGTTGACGGCGAACGCGATGTCTGTGCGCGTCGTTGTCGCCAGGAACAGCTGGGTTAGGACTCTTCAGCTTCACCTGGCCATCAGGTGACATGGGTGAAGATGCGTTGGGCATGAGGGGCAGGTCCTCTGCGGAACAGCCTTCCGCAGCGGCCAGACTCTCCCCATGTCGTCGTCGAAGCTTGGAGAGTGCACCATTTAGAGCTCCTCACCCCCCACTAAGCCATGAAGGAAGGCGTCTCTCACGTCCATCTGATGCAGCTCCCACCCATGCTGAGAAAACAGACTGAAGAGCGCTCGGCTCGTGGAGAACGTCCAACTGGGGTAAACATTTGGTTGTAATCGACCCCAGGGACTTGAGCAAACCCCTTGGATTTGAGGGGGGATTTTTACTTGTCCAAGGACGCGTCGGGCTTCCATTTGCACCGAAAGACCCTCTTGGCACCAATGGCCTTCCAACCTCGAGGGAGGTCGACGAGGTCATACTCGTGGTGTTTCCAGATAGCAACGAGCTTGTCAATGCAGGCAGCATCCCTGTGTGCGACCTCAGGAGAAGCTCGAGCCTCACGCAGGGTGGTCGGGTCCTCCGAGCGTACTATGGAGCGGACTGAGAGATTGTGTGCGTCTCGAGCTCCAGGTGGGATGCGTGCGAGTACAGCCATGACAGCATGCCCATGCTTGTGATGGAGCATGGTGTAGCCCAGTCCACAGCCAGGGTGAAGGTCTGCGATGATAGCCAAAGTGGTCATGCTGAGGGCCTTGGTGCTAGGGTCCCCACCCACGACCGTAGGAGTGGAAAGGACACGTGGAGCGATAGGGGTCGAGACGCCACTAGGCGAGGTGCTGCGGTCTGCACGCTAACGGACGGCCTGGGTTGGAGGCTGCCGCCTAGGCCACGCATGTAGCATGGTAGGGCAGGAGATGGCACCGAGTCTGACGGGCCGGCGGAGGCGGACGAGGCTGCTCGGCCGGAGGGACCAGTGGATGCAACTGGGGCCACCGTTCTGGTTGGGCCAGCGGGCACGACTGGGGCAGCAGGCCTGGAGGGGCCTGCGGACGCGACTGGGGCCGCCGGCCTGATGGGGCCAGTGGGCACGAGTGGGGCGGCTGGCCCGGAAGGACCAGTGGATGTGAGTGGTGCCGCTGGCTCGGAGGGGCCAGTGGGCACGACTCGGGCTGCCGGCTCGGAGGGGCCAGTGGGCGCATCTGGGACTGTCGGCCTGGAGGGGTCAACGGGCGCATGTAGGACCGCCAGCCCGGAGGGGCCAGCGGGCGCGACAGGGGCTGCTGGCTCAGAGGGACTAAGTGATGTGCCACCCGGAAGCGGCAGGACGGAGGATGGAATCACCACTCCTCCACGCGATGGGAGGGACACCGACGAGCCGCAGCGAACGAGATCGCACAAAAATAGCTCCTCAAAGAAGAGGGCATCGCGGAACTCGACGATGTAGTGTCGGGTGGGATCCTCAAAGCACCAAGCCTTGGACTGACGAGAGAGGTTGAGAAAGGTGGAAGGATGCCCGCAGGGGGCAAGCTTGCCACCCTGCTGCGGGGCGGGCAGCCACACAATGGCCACGCAACCCCACATGCGAGCAGGGTGGAGGTCGGCTCGCTGACCGCACCAGTGCTCGTACGGCGTAGACTGTCGGGGAAGGGGTCCGTGAGAAATCTGGTTCCAGACCCATGTCATTTACGCCATGGCCATCGGAGAGGCAAGACTCAACCCGCATGGTGCGGACGACATTGGCCATGGTACGGTTCCACCTCTCGGAGACGCCGTTCTGGACGGGCGTGTAGGGCGCGGACATCTCGTGGTGGGTACAGCAAGAGGCAAAAAACGTCGTGGTCTTGCCCATATACTCACCACCACAATCGGAGCAAAAGCAGCGAAGAGGTTGACAACACTCACGCTCCGCAAGGACAAGCCAGTCCTGAACGGCACTGGCAACATCTCTTTTCTGTCGAAGGCAGAAGACCCACCGGTAGCGAGAGTAGTCGTCAGTGACGGTGAGGACATAACGGCCATGCTCTCCGACGGACTTGATAGGGAGAGGACCTATGACGTTGGAATGGACCAGGTTGAGAGGGACGGATGTACGGGAGGAGGAAAAAGGGTATGTGGACCGGTGCATCTTGCCTTGAGCGCAAGCAACGCACTTCGTGGGGCACGGCAAAGGGAAAGTCTTAGGGTCAAGGTCCTTGGCCGGCTGGGTGTAGAGCATGCTGTTGATAGCAACAGAGTGGACGTGGCAAAGGCGGCGGTGCAAGAGATGGGTGTGCTGCGGAGAAAGCGTGCTGGTGACAAGCACATGGCCTGCGATGGCCGTCGAGGAAGCGACAGAGGGGGAGGAAGATATACGAGGCACGTGCCACACGTTGCCACTGGCGGTGGCGTGGAGAACGACAAGAACGGATGGATGCAACGACATAGTGCCACCACCACGCGAGTGCACAACGTCCATGCTCATGCGTTCAAGGGTAGGAACAGACAGGTGGTTGAGCTCAAGACCGGGGACAAAAAGGACATCGGTCAGGAAGGCATCAACGGCATGACCATGGAAACGAATGACACCAACACCACGGATGAGTAACACATGGTCGGAGCCCGTCCGGACCCCGGGGACATTGCGAATAGGAACAAGCATACTAAAGGCCTCGCGAGAGGCCGTCATGTTATGCGTTGCCTCAGAGTCGATGATCCAGGTCTCGGCCGGGTCCTGGACCGGAGTCGCCAGATCGCTAACAGTTACATGGCAACAAGCAAGGGACGTGGACGCGGTGGAAGGGGGTGCGAACAGAGACTGCCAATTGTCAAGCCATGCAATGCTGTCACAATGGGGGACATGGGAGACCACGAGAGACGGCGAGAAAGACAAGGAGGCAAGGCACGACTACAACTCAGTCGTAGACATGCAGGGCGAGGGGATCGAGCAGGTGGTAACGCAACTCGTACTTCCCCGGAGAGGAGGGCGAGGCAGGCCGAGTTGGAGCGCAAAGAATTGCTCCAATTGTCACTCACACGTTGAGGTGGCGATAGTGACGGTGGCGGAGGCGAGACAACGCTCCCACTGGGGATGCATGGTGGTGATGACGCGAGCCTCATCCATCGGTAGCGAACACGTGTACCACCCATGCCCTTGCTGGCCATAGTTGTGGCAGACCGAGCCACTGCCACTGGATCCGATTGATTGCTGTTGCAGGTGTTGCTGCTCACCCTTGCCCGTCTTGCCTTGACGCTTATTCTTTCTCGGCAATGAGGAGCTGGTGGAAGTCGCTGCTGCGGGAGAGGCAACGGCCACGGAGGCGATGGCAGGTGAGGCGAGGGCCTCTGTGCGCTGGAAGCGAGATTCCAGATGAGTTTCCTCAATCCTGAGGAAGAGCTTGTATGCCCAAGGCATGAGGGTGCCCTGAGCCACCATGGTGGAGAGGACCTCTTGGGAGTAGTGGAAGAAGACGACCGCATACGCACTGGTGGCACTGCGCTTGATGGTGAGGAGCACGGCCAGAGGGGGTGGAGCAGAGGTGCCGAGGCGACGGAGGATGTCCTCAGCCCACTGCCTGTAGGCGGTGACTATCTCGGACTCCCCCATGTGTAGGGAGTTGAACTCCTACAGCACACGGCTGGTCTTAGCCTTGCTAGATAGACAATGGGGACAAGTGAGAACATACCATGCGGCATCAGGGTCTAATGTCTTGCTAGAGGTGAAGTTGCCAAGGAAGGGCTCTAGGGCTAGGGGGGACGCCGGAGGAGCAACGGGGACGAGAGCGTGTGCGGCATGACCAGCGTCATACAGCTGGTTGGCCTGGGTAGAGTCGTACGGAAGCGTGTAGTATGCCCACAAGCCCTCACCCTGTGCCCAGATGCGGAAGCTGAGCTCCTAGCTCTGGAACTGCTCGCCGACCTGGAGCAGCGAGGGCGGCGTCTCAAAGTCATTGGGCCTACTGCCGGCGCACAGAGTGGGGCTAAGGACTCAGGTCAGTATTTTTGCTGCTGGCGTTGAGTCTGCAGTTGCGCAAGGTACTGTGTGTAGCAGACACAGCGGAGCTAGCGTACCCAAGAGGGATGAAAGACGGCGGGCCACTGGTGTGAGTCTGAGAGGTTGATGGCTGCATGCTGTTGCGTCTGAAAGAAAAGCTCTTGTTGGATAGCGGCTAGGGGGTCGGAGGCATCGACGACGGAGCTTGTGGGTTGCTACTCCTGCTGCTGTTGCTACTGATGCTACTGCTACTGCTGCTACTATTGCTGATGCTGCTCTTGCTTGCTTCTACTACTACTGTACTTGTTGCAAGAAAAAAGAGGGGTACCCCCCTTGGAGGTCCCCGCAACGGAGGAGGACCCCTCCCTAGTGGGGCTGTTAGCCATGGTGTTGGTGTCCCTTTCTCTGTTTTTTTCCTTTGTGTGTGCTATTGATGTCAGCAGTGACGTCAGCATTGATGTCAACGGAAGGCTGCTGACGTCAGCAACGGTTGTTGTTGGAGCCACTACTGTGCGGCTACAGTCACTACTGCTACTCCTGTTGCTACTATTATCGCTGTTGCTACTGCTGATACGTTGCTACAACAATTGCTGCGGTTGTTGCTACTGCTGCAATTGTTGGTGCAGCTGCGGTGGCTGCAACTGCTGCAGATGCTGCTATTGCTACTGCTGTTATGGCTCCTACTACTGTAGCTACTGCTGTTGCTGCTAATCTGTTGCCTGCTGCTGTGGCTGGTGCGGCTGTTGTAGTGGCTGTGGCGGTGGTGGAAGCCACAGCAATGCTGTTGGCAAAGTGGGGGATTTTTTTCTTGTTCGGTTTTTTTTCCTTTTGCTCGTCACAACGAGCTCACTGCTCGCTGTAAGCAGCAAGCCGCAAGCAGCGAGCTCGCTGCTCGCTGCTTCCTGCTTGCTACTCGCTGCGAGCAGCAAGTTGCTGTCAGCAGATCGCTGCTCGTTGCGAGTAGCGGGCTGAGGGCAACTACCGTTGCTGCCGCCTCTGCTGCTGCTGCTTGCTGCTGATGCTGCTGCTCGCTGGTGGTGCTGCTTGCTGGTGCTGCTGCTCTGCTGCCGCCGCTCCTGCTGCTATTACTACTATAACTACGGTTACTGCTCGCTGCTGCTACTGCTTGCTGCTATTGCGGGCTGCTGTTGTTGCGAGCTGTTGCGAGCTGTTGCTGCTATTGGCTGCTGCTGCGCACCATTGTTGCTGGGTGCTGCTGCCATTGCTTGCTGCTGCTGCAAGCTACTGCTGCTGCTGCGGGCTGCTGCAGCCAGCCACTCCACCTGGAGGATGTCGCCACGTGTTTGCGCCAACAAGCGCCTGACGTGGCGTGCCGATCACCTCCTCGCGTCCAGCGTGGGAGTCAGTGCTGCCAAAAAAAATATGGTAGTATTTCCCCTAGTCCAGTGGCCGTGGGAAAGTTTTTTAGGCCGGCACCAGGCAGGTCAATGCTGTCGGAAAAAATCCTGCAGCATTTCCCCTACACTGGCACGTATGGGGGGTCCGCTAGCGTAGTCAGGCACCTGTACGCCATTCGTCTACTACTGCTGCTACGCTCTGGCTCTGATACCAAAATGGAAACTACACTAGAGCATAGGTTGGGGCAGTGGCGGTATTGATGCAATGTGCGGGCTTCCACGCAAGTAGCTTAGTGTGCTGCCCCCTCAGTCTGCTGCTCCAGCGTCTAAATCTGAGTGCTTTGGATTTGTTACTCAGAAATGCGCGCGCCAGTATTAGCGTTTTAAAGCAGCTGAAAACTAGAAGTAACTGATTAGGAGTGAAGAATGAGCAAGAATGGGAGACCCCTCCAAGTTCTAGCTCCCCCCCACTATTGTAGAACTTGTTGCTCAGCTAACCAACCAATCAGAAAATAGTCTTGGACCTATTTTCTGGCAGGCAGGGTTTTCTCGGTAAGCCCTGTCAGACGCCCGACAGCCCAAAACCCGGGCGTCGTCTGTTTTGCCTGAAAACTGGATCATACTATAATACCAACGGTGCGAATGCAGTCGTGCGGTCAGAATCAGCTAGAGAAGTAGCAGCAAAGAGTTATGGCTGCCCAAACCTAGGCAGTGCCTACGACGGTCCATGATGCCAAGCAGTGCCACGCAGCAAGAGACATGGACCCTAGGCAGAGCATGATACTGCAGACGCAATGGCACAGTCAGAATTAGCATTGGGTTCATGGAGACAGAATCTGCGGTGGCAGTGACCGCCGGCGGCCCGACCGCCGAGGATGCGTGCTGATGGAGCTGAGCATGTCGCTGGAGGGAGGAGGCTCCAGCGTACTGCGAGTAGGCCTCAGCGTGCGTCGGCTCCATCCAACGACACTCCAGCAGCGTTGAGTCTCGCCGTCTGTCATCTGCATGCCGATGTACACAAGCCGGGAGGACACAACAGAGCACAATGAGAGATGCGCAAAAACCAACATCTCTCTCTCTCTCTCTCTCTCTCTCTCTCTCTCTCTCTCTCTCTCTCTCTC